>JAPDFW010000079.1:110000-383757 GCA_028826165.1 Anaeramoeba ignava | reverse complement strand
GACCATTACACTGAAACGTATTCATTTATAAAAATTTAAAAAGAAAAATAATTTTAAAAAAAGAAAAATTTAAATTAAAAAAATAAAAAAAAACCGTTAAACAAATTAAAATTAAAATTAAAATTAAAATTAAAATTAAAATTAAAATAACCGTTAAAATCTTTTTTCATTTTTTTTCTTTTCAAATTTAAATTTAAAAATTAAGAAAGGAAAATGAAAAACAAATTAAACAAATTTCTTCATGTTATTTTGTAACAATTTTCCTTTTTAAAAATGGAAAAGCAATAGAATATTTAAATGATTCATATCAAAATCCTTCAAAAATCCAAATTGAAGAAAATATTCAAAAAGTAACTGTTGGCTTTTCAAATGAAGCTATTTTAACAATAGAAGGAAATGTATTTGCCAAAGGATATAATATGAATCCAAATAATTCAAATAAATTTATCAATATTTCATCATTAATTGAAGATACAAATGATAGAATAATTGAAGATATTGTTTCTGGTTCAGACTCTATTTACTTATTAACTTCAAATCAAAATGCTTATGGAATTGGTTTAAATGAATATGGTCAATTTGGTGTAAAAACCAAAAGAAACAAAAAAACCAATTTTAATGATGAAAAATGTTTCTAAAATATTTTCAGGAAATACTTCAAGTTCTGTTTTTCTTTTAAATTCAAATCAAGAATTATTTGGATGCGGTGATAATAGATATGGTAAACTTGGATTAGGAGAATCAATAATAGAAGAAAAAATCAAAAATTAACCAAAAATCCAAAAATATTCCAAAAAGGCAAAATAATTGATATTCAATTTTCAAATTATCATTCAATAATGTTGATTGAAAATGAAGATGAAAATCCAAATCCAAAAAGAAAACTTTATTCATGTGGATATTTTCAATTTAATGGAATCGATAAAAATACTTATAAATTTACTGAAATCAAATCATCTTTATTTGAAAATGATGATAATATTCTTGATTTTTCTTGTGGATATGACAATACTTTGATTTTAACTTCCAATTCAAAAATGATAGGATTTGGAAGAAATAATTATGGTGAATTAGGAACTGGAGATATGAAAATTCAATCAATTCCAATTCAAATTGAACTTCCTAAATTAAGATTTAATGAAAATATTTTCAATTATCATCTTTCCTGTGGATCTTCAATTCATTTCTTTATTATTCTCCTTCTTCTTTTTCCAATCTTGAAGAAGATTTAATAAAACTATTTGAAAAGAAAAGAATTTTGTGATATTTCATTTAAAACCAGAAAATGGAGAAATAATTGAAGCTCATAAATTAATATTGAAATATAGATTAAATCAAAACCAAAAATGAAATTGAAAAACTTCAAGAAATTATTTCAAAAATCAATTAAAAGAATCAAATCAAATATTTGAAATGATTTATTCAAACAATTCCAAAATAAATCCAAAATTATATTCTGAAATTAAAGAAATTATAAATTTAAATGAAAAATTGAAGAAACAATTAAAAGAATTTATTTAAATGAAAATGAAAATGAAAAAGATTTTATAATTGAAAGAAAAGAAAAACAATATAAATTCCCTAAATTAATATTAATAATGAGAAGTGAATTATATCGAGGAATGTTTTTATCTGTAACTGAAGATAAATCTAATAAAGTTACAGATTATAGTGAATTAAGTAATGAATCATTTCAAATATTAGAATATTGGATTTATTCAAATCAAATCAAAGATGAAATTCAAATTACAAACGAAATAATTAATGAAATTAAAATTGGAATTGATTATTTTCAATTAAATCAAACAAATCCAAATTTATTTGATTTATTAATTAACAAATTTAATAATCAAAATCACAACAACAAAGAAGAAAAGAAAGAAAAGAAAGAAAAATGTTTAATTTTTTAAACAAGAAATCATTAATGAAAAAAAACAGAAAAAAAAAAATTTTTTTATTTTTTTAATTTTTTTATTTTTTCATTTTTCATTTTTTTCTTTTAAAAATGAATGAAATTATATTTTTGGTGATAATCAAAAACCAAAAATTATCAAAAATAGACAAGAAGGATTAACAAAACCAATTCAATTTAAATTTGAAAAATGAAAATGAAAATGAAAATGAAAAACAAATTAAACAAATTTCAACATCAGATTTTTCAACAATTTTCCTTTTTAAAAATGGAAAAGCGATAGAATATTTAAGTGAAAATGATTCATATCAAAAACCTGAAAAAATCCAAATTGAAGAAAATATTCAAAAAGTATCTGTTGGTAAACAAAATGAAGCTATTTTAACAATAGAAGGAAATGTATTTGCCAAAGGAAGATATATTAATTCAAAACGATTTATCAATATCTCATCATTAATTAAAAATAAAAAAGATAGAATAATTGAAGATATTGTTTCTGGTTCAGACTCAATTTACTTATTAACTTCAAATCAAAATGTTTATGGAATTGTTTCAAATGAATATGGTGAACTTGGATTTGATTCTCAAACACTTTTTAAAGCAGAAAAACCAGTTTTAATGATGAAAAATGTTTCTAAAATATTTTCAGGAAACAATTCAAGACATGTTTTTCTTTTAAATTCAAATCAAGAATTATTTGGATGCGGATATAATGAACAAGGTCAACTTGGATTAGGAGAATCAAGAAAAGAAGAAAAAATCTATAAATTAACCCAAATCCAAAGTATTCCAAATGGCAAAATAATTGATATTAAATGCGCACTTTATCATTCAATAATGTTGATTGAAAATGAAAATGAAAATCCAAAAAGAAAACTTTATTCATGTGGTTATTCTCAATTTAATGGACTTGGCAAAAATGATGGAGATACTTATAAATTTACTGAAATCAAATCATCTTTATTTGAAAATGATGATGATGATATTCTTGAAATTTCTGTTGGTTTCTCTCATACTTTGATTTTAACCAGAAAAGGGAAATTGATTGGATTTGGATATAATGAATATGGTCAATTAGGAACTGGAGATATGAAAATTCAATCAATTCCAATTCAAATTGAACTTCCTAAATTAAGATTTAATGAAAATATTTCCAATTATAATATTTATTGTGGTTCTTTCAAATCATTTCTTTATTCTTTCTCCTTCTTTTCCAATCTTGAAGAAGATTTGATAAAATTATTTGAAAGAAAAGAATTTTGTGATATTTCATTTAAAACCGAAAATGGAGAAATAATTGAAGCTCATAAATTAATATTGAAATATAGATTAAATCAAAATCAAATTGAAAAACTTCAAGAAATTATTTCAAATAAATCAATTAAAGAATCAAATCAAATATTTGAAATGATTTATTCAAACAATTCCAAAATAAATCCAATATTATATTCTGAAATTAAAGAAATTATAAATTCCAATGAAAAAATTGAAGAAACAATGAAAAGAATTTATTTAAATGAAAATGAAAATGAAAAAGATTTTATTAATTGAAAGAAAAGAAAAACAATATAAATTTCCTAAATTAATATTAATAATGAGAAGTGAATTATATCGAGGAATGTTTTTATCTGTAACAAATGATAAATCTAATAAAGTTACAGATTATAGTGAATTAAGTAATAAATCATTTCAAATAATTGAATATTGGATTTATTCAAATCAAATTAAAGAAGAAATTAAAATTACACAAGGAATAATTAATGAAATTGAAAAAGGAATTGATTATTTTCAATTAAATCAAACAAATCCAAATTTATTTGATTTATTAATTAACAAATTTAATAATCAAAATCAAAAAAAAGAAAATTGTTTAATCTTTTAAACAAGAAATAATTAATGAAATTCAAATTGGAATTGATTATTTTCAATTAAATCAAACAAATCCAAATTTATTTGATTTATTAATTAAAAAAATTTAATAATCAAAATTAAAATTAGAATTATTTTTTTTCATTTTTTTTTCATTTTTTTTCATTTCAAAAATGAATGATTGTTTATTTTTTGGTTTAAATCAAAATCCAATTCTTTTCAAAAATAAACCAGAAGAAATAACAAAACCAATTCAATTTAAATTTGAAAATGAAAATGAAAATGAAAATGAAAATGAAAAACAAATTAAACAAATTTCATCAAGTGATTTTTCAACAATTTTCCTTTTTGAAAATGGAAAAGCAATAGAATATTTAAATGAAAATGATTCAAAACAAAAACCTGAAAAAATCCAAATTGAAGAAAATATTCAAAAAGTAACTGTTGGTGAAAAAAATAAAGCTATTTTAACAATAGAAGGAAATGCTTTTTGCAAAAGGAGAAGATATTAATCCAAAAAATCCAAATAAATTTATCAATATCTCATCATTAATTAAAAATAAAAAAGATAGAATAATTGAAGATATTGTTTCTGGATTTAGTTCAATTTATTTATTAACTTCAAATCAAAATGCTTATGGAATTGGTGATAATTATTATGGTCAATTTGGTATAAACACAAGGATATACGAAAGAAAACCAATTTTAATGATGAGAAATGTTTCTAAAATATTTTCAGGAAATACTTCACTTTATGTTTTTCTTTTAAATTCAAATCAAGAATTATTTGGATGCGGATATAATGGTTATGGTCAACTTGGATTAGGAAAATCAATAATAGAAGAAGAAGAAGAAGAAATCAAAAAATTAACCAAAATCCAAAATATTCCAAAAGGCAAAATAATTGATATTCAATGTGGAAGTTGGCATTCAGTAATGTTGATTGAAAATGAAGATGAAAATCCAAAAAGAAAACTTTATTCATGTGGATATTGGAAATATAATTTATTTGGCAAAAATACTTATGAATTTACTGAAATCAAATCATCTTTATTTGAAAATGATGATGATAATGATAATATTATTGATTTTTCTGTTGGAAATGAACATACTTTGATTTTAACTTCCAAAGGGAAATTCATTGTATTTGGAAATAATAGATATGGTCAATTAGGAACTGAAGATACAAATGATCAATTAATTCCAATTCAAATTGAACTTCCTAAATTAAGATTTAATGAAGAAATTTCTAATTATCATATTTCTTGTGGATTTAATAATTCGTTCCTTTATTATTCTCCTTTTTCTTCTTTTTCCAATCTTGAAGAAGATTTGATAAAATTATTTAGAAGAAAAGAATTTTGTGATATTTCATTTAAAACCAAAAATGGAGAAATAATTGAAGCTCATAAATTAATATTGAAATATAGATTAAATCAAAATCAAAATGAAATTGAAAAACTTCAAGAAATTATTTCAAAAAAATCAATTCAAGAATCAAATCAAATATTTGAAATGATTTATTCAAACAATTCTAAAATAAATCCAAAATTATATTCTGAAATTAAAGAAATTATAAATTCAAATGAAAAAATTGAAGAAACAATTAAAAGAATTTATTTAAATGAAAATGAAAAAGATTTTATAATTGAAAGAAAAGAAAAACAATATAAATTTCCAAAATTAATATTAATAATGAGAAGTGAATTATATCGAGGAATGTTTTTATCTGTAACTGAAGATACTTCTAATAAAGTTACAGATTATAGTGAATTAAGTAATAAATCATTTCAAATATTTGAATATTGGATTTATTCAAATCAAATTAAAGATGGAATTCAAATTACACAAGAAATCATTAATGAAATTCAAATTGGAATTGATTATTTTCAATTAAATCAAACACATCCAAATTTATTTGATTTATTAATTAAAAAATTTAATAATCAAAATTACAACAACAAAGAAGAAAAGAAAGAAAAATGTTTAATCTTTTAAACAAGAAATCATTAATGAAGTTAAAAGAGTAATTTTTCATTTATTTTTATTTTGGTTTATGAATGAAAAGAATCATTAATTTTTGGGGAATCTGATGAATAAAAACTTATTTCTGAATTTTCAAGAATTTTTTGTGATTCCAAACTTTCGAATTGGAGAAATTGATCAATTTTTTTGGGAATATCAGTATTATCCATTGAACCAACAAAACTATTTGAATCATTTCCATAAGAATAAACGATAACATCAACACCAGTATGACCATGAGTTGTCCATCCAACTTGAGCTCTTTGGGAAATCACATCACTCAAAGCATAGTTCAGTTGATCAAAAGAATGAGAATTAAGAGCTGCATTGAGCTCATCCAATTCTGATTGAGTCAAGTTTGAAATTTGAGCAAAATCAGATAAAACATCTTCCACAGAATAACCGTTGTAGTAAACTAAATCAGTCATTGAATAAGCTGATTTTGTGATTGGTTTTAAAATATCTGGATTCCACACATAAGTCAATTGAGATTTGTAGATTTCCTCAAGAGATGTATCAAGATATAAGCCACCAGTTTCATGATCAGCAACAACAACTAAGAGAGTGTTATTTTCATTTGAATCTGAATCTATGAAATCCATCATTTGTTTGACAACTTGGTTGCATTGAAGAGTTTCTCTGACTTGAGCAGCAGGATCATTTTGGTGACCACAATAATCAATTAATGAGCATTCAATCAGAAGAAAAAATCCATTAATATCTTCTTCTTGTGCTTTCTGGGAAAGTAATTCAAGTGCTTTTTGTGAAGTTTGTTGCAAAGTTGGGAAATCAGTTAAGTTTTGTCTATCGATTACATAAGGATAATTATCGCTTGTGAAAAGTCCTAAAATTGGTGTTTGTAAATTTGTTTGATTTAGTTCGTTTGTTGTGTGTATAACTGTGTATCCTTTTGATTCTGCTTCTGTTTCTAGATTTCTTCCATCTGTTCTTTTTCCTCCTAAACTTGTTGGAATAAACATATCTCTTCCTCCTCCAAAAAGTATATCTATCTTCCCAAATGCTGAATTTAGTTGTTGAACTGCAATATCAAGTTCTTGATTTCTGTCGAGCTGATGGGATGAGAAAGAGGCAGGAGTTGCTTTTGATATTAATTTTGATATTAATTTTGAATTTGATTTTAATTTTGATTTTGATTTTGATTTTGATTTTGATTTTAATTTTGATTTTGATTTTGATATTAATTTTAATATTAATTTTGATTTTGATTTTGATTTTGATTTTAATTTTTGATTTTAATTTTGATTTTGATTTTAATTTTGATTTTGATTTTGATTTTGATTTTGATTTTGATTTTGATTTTGATTTTGATTTTTGATTTGATTTTGATTTTGATTTTGATTTTGATTTTGATTTTGATATTAATTTTGATTTTAATTTTGATTTTAATTTTGATTTTAATTTTGAATTTAATTTTTATTTTGAATTTAATTTTGATTTTAAATTTTATTTTGAATTTAATTTTGATTTTGATTTTGATTTTGATTTTGATTTTGATTTTGATTTTGATTTTGATTTTGATTTTTAATTTTGATTTTAATTTTGATTTTAATTTTGATTTTGATTTTGATTTTGATTTTAATTTTGAATTTGATTTTAATTTTGATTTTTGAATTTGATTTTAATATTAATTTTGATTTTGATTTTGATTTTGATTTTGATTTTTATTTTGATTTTAATTTTGATTTTAATTTTAATTTTGATTTTAATTTTAATTTTGATTTTGATTTTGATGTTAATTTTTGATTTTGATTTTGATTTTGATTTTAATTTTGATTTTAATTTTGATTTTGATTTTGATTTTGATTTTGATTTTTATTTTGATTTTGATTTTGAATTTAAATTTTGATTTTGATTTTGATTTTGATTTTGATTTTGATTTTGATTTTGATTTTGATTTTAATTTTGATTTTGATTTTGAATTTGATTTTTTGATTTTAATTTTGATTTTGATTTTGATTTTTGATTTAAATTTTGATTTTGATTTTAATTTTGATTTTGATTTTGAATTTGATTTTGATTTTGATTTTGATTTTGATTTTGATTTTGATATTAATTTTTGAATTTGAATTTGATTTTGATTTTGATTTTTGATTTTGATTTTGATTTTGATTACCATGAGTAATTCGAGATTTAACAACAATTCCAGTTGCCATTGAATTATCCATAGCTTTTTCAATCAAAGTAACACAAGGATTACCATTAGTATCAATAGCAATTCTTCCATTATAAGTTTTTAAACCACAAGCCAAAGCAGTTCCAGCAGCAGCAGAATCAGTAATGGGACTAGAAGCAGAATTAGTATGACAAGTTCCTTTTTGTATTTGATCTAAAGTGAGAAAATCAACTCCTTCATATTCTCTTGCTAAAGTTTGACTTGCTACTCCAAATCCATCAGGAATTATTAATATAACGTTATTTGATTTTGTCACATTTTTTGGTTCTTCTATTATTCCTATTGATGTTGTTATTTTATTTTCTTGTTTAAAAAGAAAAGGAATTGAAGAAACACTTCCAATAAATAAAATTAATAAGATTGTTGTTATTATTAGTTTTAAAAGTATTTTATTTTTTTGTTGAAATTCAATCTTCTCCATTTTAATATTTAAAGAAAAAATGATTTAAAAATTTCAAAAAAAAAAATGATTTGTTTTTTTCAATTCAATTTTCATTCAAAAATTTCAAAAATTTCAAAAAAAAGAAAAAGAAAAAGAAAAAGAAAAAGAAAGAAGAAGAAAAGTGGAACAAAAATTATTGATTTTGAATTGATGGTTCTTCTTTATTAAGTAGATAATATTCATCTCTCCATTTTACAAGTTCTTCTTTTGAAATGTTAAATTTAAAAGCTTGATGAAAAATCTCTTCCACTTCAAATAATTTGTGAATTGTTTGTAAAAATTGAAGAAGTTGGTCAAAACTCAAAGTTAATAATTTTTCTATAAAAATTAAAATTAAAATTAAAATTAAAATTAAAATTAAATTTAAAATTAAAATTAAAATTTAAAAATGTCAAAAATTTTTCTTTTTTAAAAATGAAAATTTTTTTTTCTTTTCGGGAAAATTTTTTTTTTTACTTTCAGAAAGTTTAATTAAAGCAAGAGCAAAACGAAATGTGAAAATAGTTCCTTCAAATAAGAAATTATCCCAAATCCTGAGAACAGTTTCAAAATCGAAAATATTTGAATAAATTGTTAAAAACCATTTATTTGCATATAAAATTGGTTCCAATCCACATTCTTGGAAATGCTTTGCAACTTTGGGAATGTGTTTTTCAAGAAGTTTTGAGTATTGATGAAGTTGTATCATTAATAATGGAAATCCAGGTCTAAATGTTCCACTCATATGGAAATCCTCAAAAAGAACTTGAAATGTGAAAAAAGCATTCTAAAAATTTTAATTTAATTTTTTTAATTTTTTAATTTTAAAATAGAAAAGATTATTAAAATCAAACTTTTTCTTCCAGATAAAATAATAAAAGACCTGCAATGAATGCCATTCTAAATTTTAAAATCAAATTTAAAAAAATTAAAATTAAAATTAAAATTAAAATCGGATAATTTTTTTTAAAGTTAAAATTAAAAGAAATTTTAAAAGTATTATAAAAGTACCCTTGACAATAACCAACACCAGGATCATAAACTGCTAATGCTTTTAATACATTAAATAATCTTTGTTGACTAAAAATTTTTTTTAAAATTTATATTAGCAAATTAAATTTGAATTAAATTTATATTAAAAAAAATACTCTGTTTTTTCTTTATAATGTTGATGACTAGGAAATGTTCTATCGAGATCTTTTTGAATATCTTCAATATATTTATTGCTGCTGTTTTTTAAATATTTTTGATATTCTTCACTTTTTTTTTCATCTTTGGATATTTCATAACTACCACAAATTCTCATCCAAGCTTCTCCTCTTATTCTATCAGGAATTCCTTTTCGAACTCTTCTTTGAAGCTAATAAAATGATTTAAATATTTTTTCATTTTTTAATTTATAAATTTTTTCCATTTTTTAATTTATAATTTTTCCATTTTTTAATTTATAATTTTTTCATTTTTTAATTTATAAATTTTTCCATTTTTTAAATTATAAATTTTTCCATTTTTAAATTATAAATTTTTCCATTTTTTAATTTATAAATTTTTCCATTTTTTAATTTATAAATTTTTCCATTTTTTAATTTATAAATTTTTCCATTTTTTAATTTATAAATTTTTTCATTTTTTAATTTATAATTTTTCCATTTTTTAATTTATAAATTTTTTCATTTTTTAATTTATAATTTTTCCATTTTTTAATTTATAAATTTTTCCATTTTTTAAATTAAATATTTTCCATTTTTTAATTTATAAATTTTTTCTATTTTTTAATTTATAAATTTTTCCATTTTTTAATTTATAAATTTTTTTCATTTACAATTTTTAGTTTTTTTGTTTTGAAAATTTCCCATTGTGAAAACATTTTTAACCATTTATCAGCTCTTTGTAATTCTTTTCCAATACTTTTCCTTAAAGTTTTTGTTTCTTTTATAATTTGCTTTTTGGTTTTTTTTTGATTGGAATTTGCTCTAAACAATTTGTTTTAAATTGAAATTAAACAAAATATTAAATTTGTTTTGTTTTTGTTTTTTGTTTTGTTTTTTTGAATTCTACTTAATAACAAATCCATAACGATTGTAATCAAATTGAAGTGTTAAATTTTGAGACGAATTTTTTGGTAAAGTTTTTTCTTTTTCTTTTTCTTTTTCATTTTCACTTTCGAGTTCAATTTCATTTTGATTTTCATTTTGATTTTGTTTTTCATTTAAATTTTCATTTAAATTCTCTTTTTGTTTTTCATTTAAATTTTCATTTTGTTTTTCATTTAAAATTTCATTTTGTTTTTCATTTGGTTTTTCATTTAAATTTTCATTTTCACTTTCGAGTTCAATTTCATTTTGTTTTTCATTTTCACTTTCGAGTTCAATTTCATTTTGATTTTCATTTTCATTTGGTTTTTCATTTAAATTTTCATTTAAATTTTCATTTTGATTTTCATTTGGTTTTTCATTTTGTTTTTCATTTTGATTTTCATTTGGTTTTTCATTTGGTTTTTCATTTTGATTTTCATTTGGTTTTTCATTTAAATTTTCATTTTGTTTTTCATTTTCACTTTCGAGTTCAATTTCATTTTGATTTTCATTTTGTTTTTCATTTTCATTTTGATTTTCATTTGGTTTTTCATTTGGTTTTTCATTTAAATTTTCTTTTTGTTTTTCATTTTCATTTAAATTTTGTTTTTCATTTAAATTTTGTTTTTGATTTAAATTTTCTTTATCTTCTGATGAAAAATCTTTATTTCCATTTTTTGATTCAGTATTAGTTAAAGTAATTGCTGATTCTGTTATACTTAATGTATTATTTTCCTTTTTTTTTAAAGTTGTTTCAATGTCATTATTCTTGTCATTTTGAATAAGTTCTGTTTGTTTAATTTCATTTTGACTTTGACTTTGACTTTGACTTTTATTATTACTTTTTTGTTGTTTTTGTTTTTTTTGTTGTTTTTGTAATTGTTTTTGTTCTTTTTCTTTTTGTTTTTGAGATTTTTGTTTCTGTTTTTGTAATTGTTTTTGTTGTTTTTGTCGTTGTTTTTTTCGTTGTTTTTGTGCTTTTTGTTTTTTTTTGAGTATTTGTCTCTCTTGTTTTTGTTTTTTTTTAAGATTTTCTTTTGGTGGTTCTATTGTTTTTAATTCATTTTGTTGTTTAGACATTTAAAGAAAAAAAAATGAGAAAAAAAAATGAAAAAAATTTTTCAAATTATTTTTTCTTTTTTATTATATTTTTTATTTAAATGAAAAAAGAAAAAATTTAAAAAAAAAAAAAAGAAAAAATTGAATTAATCAAATTTGATTTTGGTTTTGCAAATTGGACAAGTTGGGTTTGATTTAATCCATTGATCAATGCAACTTTTTTAAATAAAATATAAATAAAATAAATTTAAATTATTATTTTTTTTTTTGGATTAAAAAATATTTTTTACTCTTTATGAAAGTAATGCAAACAAGGAAGTCTTCTAATTTCTTCTCCATCTTCATATTCGCATCTACAAATAGAACAACTAAAAAATATAATATAAAAATAAAAATAAAAATAAAAATAAAAATAAAAATAAAATTTTTGCCAATTCAAAATAAAGTTCTTGTTTTTTTTTCAATTTGAACTAGCAAAAAAAATTATAAAATTATAAAATTATAAAATTCAAAATAAATACGTAAGATCGCCTTTTGCAGTATTCTTGTCGAATTTTGAAACGGGTAATTGATTGATACCATTATCATCTAAACCACGTTCAACTCTTCCTATTCTTTCACCAAGATTGAGAAGTTGTTGGTAATTCATTGCATCAGGATCCATATTATCACCATTCTCTCTTTCAGAAAAACGCCTGAAAAGAAACTCAGGAAGAGAAATACCGGAGTTGCCAAAGGAATTTCTTTGCCTGCTTAAAATTTCTCTAATTGGAGGAGGAAGTGGATCCAAGTTTGTTGAATCAGAATTCGAAAAAATATCAAAATGTGGACGAATTGGGTCGCGATGAGGAAACAATCCATGAGGGTTTCGAGAGTGAGAGTCGATATCCATGGGATTCTCGTTCTCTTGAAGGTCTTCTTGCATTAATCTTCTTGCAATTTCTTCATCACTATTCGGATTATGAAAATTGGATCCCTCTCTGATTCGTTCAGATCGTTCTTCTTGTTCTTGAAGTTGGCGTGCGAATTCTTCATCTTTTTTCTCTTGTTCAAGATCCCTGTGGGATGTCATATTTCTCAGTCCTTTTTCTGTTGGTTCGACTGTGTTAAAGTCAAAAAGTGGGATTTCATTCACTAAAAGAATTCCTGAATCAATTATAATTTTAACTTTGTTTGGATCGAAATTTGGATCCTCTTTCAAATCCATTATCATTATTCCGTTATCTTCAATTTTTCCTTCATCAATTTGCACTTTGTGTTGGTGTTGTTTTCCGTTACTTGTTGTTGAAAATATATAAGTCCAAACCATAAATAAAAATAATATAAAAAAAAACAAGGAAAAAAATGAAAAAAATGAAAAATTATTTTTCCGATTTTTCTTTTTTTTTTTATCAATAAAAATTTTTCTTTTTCAGTTCTTACTTTAATAATTACTTTTTTAAATTATATTTTATAATAATTTTAAATTAAATTATAAATAAAAATAGATTTAAAAATTATTTTTTTATTTAAATTTTTAATATTAATTTATTTTAATTTTTAAATTTGTTTTAAATTATTATTTATTTATAAATTATTTATAAATTATATTTTATAATAATTTCAAATTAAATTATAAATAAAAATAGATATAAAAATTAATATTTATTTATTTAAATTTTTAATATTAATTTATTTTAATTTTCAAATTTATTTTAAATTAATATTTATTTATAAATTATTTATAAATTATATTTTTATAATCATTTCAAATTAAATTATAAATAAAAATAGATTTAAAAATTAATATTTTTATTTAAATTTTTAATATTAATTTATTTTAATTTTTAAATTTATTTTAAATTAATATTTATTTATAAATTATTTTTAAATTATATTTTATAAACATTTCAAATTAAATTATAAATAAAAATAGATTTAAAAATTAATATTTATTTATTTAAATTTTTAATATTAATTTATTTTTAATTTTTAAATATATTTTAAATTAATATTTATTTATAAATTATTTTTAAATTATATTTTATAAACATTTCAAATTAAATTATAAATAAAAATAGATTTAAAAATTAATATTTATTTATTTAAATTTTTAATATTAATTTATTTTAATTTTTAAATTTATTTTAAATTAATATTTATTTATAAATTATTTTTAAATTATATTTTTATAATCATTTCAAATTAAATTATAAATAAAAATAGATTTAAAAATTAATATTTTTTTATTTAAATTTTCAATATTAATTTATTTTAATTTTTAAATTTATTTTAAATTAATATTTATTTATAAATTATTTATAAATTATATTTTATAATCATTTCAAATTAAATTATAAATAAAAATAGATTTAAAAATTATTATTTATTTATTTTAAATTTTCAATATTAATTTATTTTAATTTTTAAATTTATTTTAAATTAATATTTATTTATAAATTATTTTTAAATTATATTTTATAAACATTTCAAATTAAATTATAAATAAAAATAGATTTAAAAATTAATATTTTTTTATTTAAATTTTTAATATTAATTTATTTTAATTTTTAAATCTATTTTAAATTATAATTTATTAATAAATTATTTTTAAATTATATTTTATAATAATTTCAAATTAAATTATAAATAAAAATAGATTTAAAAATTAATATTTATTTATTTAAATTTTCAATATTAATTTATTTTAATTTCCAAATTTGTTTTTAAATTATTATTTATTTATAAATTTATTTTTAAATTATATTTTATAATAATTTTAAATTAAATTATAAATAAAAATAGATTTAAAAATTAATATTTATTTATTTAAATTTTTAATATTAATTTATTTTAATTTTTAAATTTATTTTAAATTAATATTTATTTATAAATTATTTATAAATTATATTTTATAAACATTTTAAATTAAATTATAAATAAAAATAGATTTAAAAATTAATATTTTTATTTAAATTTTTAATATTAATTTATTTTAATTTTTAAATTTGTTTTAAATTATTATTTATTTATAAATTATTTATAAATTATATTTTATAATAATTTCAAATTAAATTATAAATAAAAATAGATATAAAAATTAATATTTATTTATTTAAATTTTTAATATTAATTTATTTTAATTTTCAAATTTATTTTAAATTAATATTTATTTATAAATTATTTATAAATTATATTTTATAATCATTTTAAATTAAATTATAAATAAAAATATATTTAAAAATTAATATTTATTTATTTAAATTTTTAATATTAATTTATTTTAATTTTTAAATCTATTTTAAATTATTATTTATTTATAAATTATTTATAAATTATATTTTATAAACATTTCAAATTAAATTATAAATAAAAATATATTTAAAAATTAATATTTATTTATTTAAATTTTTAATATTAATTTATTTTAATTTTTAAATTTATTTTAAATTATTATTTATTTATAAATTATTTATAAATTATATTTTATAATAATTTTAAATTAAATTATAAATAAAAATAGATATAAAAATTAATATTTATTTATTTAAATTTTTAATATTAATTTATTTTAATTTTTAAAATCTATATTAAATTAATATTTATTTATAAATTATTTTTAAATTATATTTTATAATAATTTCAAATTAAATTATAAATAAAAATAGATTTAAAAATTAATATTTTTTTATTTAAATTTTTAATATTAATTTATTTTAATTTCTAAATTTATTTTAAATTAATATTTATTTATAAATTATTTTTAAATTATATTTTATAATCATTTCAAATTAAATTATAAATAAAAATAGATTTAAAAATTAATATTTTTTTATTTAAATTTTTAATATTAATTTATTTTAATTTTTAAATTTATTTTAAATTATAATTTATTTATAAATTATTTATAAATTATATTTTATAATAATTTTAAATTAAATTATAAATAAAAATAGATTTAAAAATTAATATTTTATTTATTTAAATTTTTAATATTAATTTATTTTAATTTTTAAATCTATATTAAATTATTATTTATTTATAAATTATTTATAAATTATATTTTATAATCATTTTAAATTAAATTATAAATAAAAATATATTTAAAAATTAATATTTATTTATTTAAATTTTTAATATTAATTTATTTTAATTTTCAAATTTATTTTAAATTAATATTTATTTATAAATTATTTATAAATTATATTTTTATAATAATTTTAAATTAAATTATAAATAAAAATAGATTTAAAAATTAATATTTTTATTTAAATTTTTAATATTAATTTATTTTAAATTTTTAAATTTATTTTAAATTATAATTTATTTATAAATTATTTATAAATTATATTTTATAAACATTTTAAATTAAATTATAAATAAAAATAGATTTAAAAATTAATATTTATTTTATTTAAATTTTTAATATTAATTTATTTTAATTTTTAAATTTATTTTAAATTATAATTTATTTATAAATTATTTTTAAATTATATTTTATAATAATTTTAAATTAAATTATAAATAAAAATAGATTTAAAAATTAATATTTATTTATTTAAATTTTTAATATTAATTTATTTTAATTTTTAAATCTATATTAAATTAATATTTATTTATAAATTATTTATAAATTATATTTTATAATCATTTTAAATTAAATTATAAATAAAAATAGATTTAAAAATTAATATTTATTTATTTAAATTTTTAATATTAATTTATTTTAATTTTCAAATTTATTTTAAATTATTATTTATTTATAAATTATTTATAAATTATATTTTATAATAATTTTAAATTAAATTATAAATAAAAATAGATTTAAAAATTAATATTTATTTTATTTAAATTTTTAATATTAATTTATTTTAATTTTTAAATTTATTTTAATTTAATATTTATTTATAAATTATTTTTAAATTATATTTTATAATAATTTTAAATTAAATTATAAATAAAAATAGATTTAAAAATTAATATTTATTTATTTAAATTTTTAATATTAATTTATTTTAATTTCCAAATTTGTTTTAAATTATTATTTATTTATAAATTTATTTTTAAATTATATTTTATAATAATTTTAAATTAAATTATAAATAAAAATAGATTTAAAAATTAATATTTATTTATTTAAATTTTTAATATTAATTTATTTTAATTTTTAAATTTATTTTAAATTATTATTTATTTATAAATTTAATTCTTTTTTTTCTTCTTCTAAATTCTTCTTCGCCTTTTCTTCAAATTTGTCTTCAAAATAATCAGTTAAAAAAATTTTATTCTTTAAAACATTTTTAATAAATTTTAATCTTCCTTCTTTAAATTCTTTGTCATTAAAATGAGAATATTCTTTACGAATAGCATTTTTATATTCTTGATATTCTTCTTTATTTGAACCTAAAATTGAATAATCTAAATCAAGAAAAATCTTTAATTCTAAATCGCTTTCTGTTGAAAAAATAGCATGATTTTCTTGAGTTGCTAAAATAATTCTTTCAATTTTTTCAATCATTTGATTTTCCTAAATAAAAATTTTTTATCCTTTTCTGAATTTTTTATCCTTTTTTTTATTGAATTTTTTTTTTTACTAAATTAATTTCTTTAGAAAATTCTTTAAATAATTTAACACTATTTAATTCATTTTCTTTTGATTGAGGATCATAAATCAAATCATGAAAAATTGCACTTAATTCAATAATTTGTTTTGATTTTTCATTGAATTTATCATTTTCTAATAAAAAAGAATTGAAAATTAAAAGAATATTTTCAATATGATTTTGATTATGATAAAATCTTTGTTTTTCATTATATTTTTGATTTATAATTTGAATCCATTTTTGTAAAACATCTTGTTTAATTTTAAAAAGAAAAGAAAATTTTTGAAAAATTAAATCCATTTCTCTTTTCAATTTAAATTTCTCTTTTCAATTTAGATTTTTTTTTGAAAGTAGAAAAATGAAAATTTTTCATTTTTCATTTTTTTCATTAAATTTTATAAAATGGAATTAACTAAAACTATTTTTAGAAATTTTGATTTTGAATTTGTTCAATTTGCACTTTCTTTAAATGAGAATGATCCAGAAAAAACAATTGAATTCATTTCCAAAACAGAAAATACAGAAAAAGTAGTTAATTTAATAGAAAAAATGAAAAAAGAAAAAGAAAAAGAAAAAAAAAATGGATTTTTAGTGAAAGATATAATTCAAAGTATTGAAAATAAGGATATAAATCAAGTTGAAAAATATATGATTGTTTTGAAAAATTTAAAAGGAATTCAATTTGTTGATGTTTTTGAATACAATTCTTTACTTCATATTGCTTGTTTGAAAAATTCTGGATTTGAAATAATTAAGTTACTTATTGAAAATGGAGCAGATGTTAATTTTATGAATGATGATAAACAAAATGTTCTTCATGTTGCTTGTCAAAATTCTAATTCATTGGAAGTCATTAAATTAATTTTGGAAAAAAAACCTTCTTTAAATCCCGATAAATTTAATTACACACCACTTCTTTGGGCACTTTTTAAAAAGGCAAATTATGAGATTATTGATTTATTATTGAAATATGGAGAAAATCCAAAAATACGAGTATTTATTTATTTATTTAATTTTAAATTGAATTGAATTGAATTTTAAATTGAATTTTAATTTAAAGTTTCGAAATATGTCGCTTTTATTTTTTGGTATTCAAAATTCAGTTGATGCAAAAGCTCTTCAACTTTTAGTTGATAATGGTTTAAATCCAAAAGAAATTTATCGAGATCAATCAGCATTTGATTTCGCAATATTGCATCAGAGTCCTTTGGAGATTTTCCAATTTTTACAAAGAAATGGAGTAGATGTTAATCGTAAATCAAAAAAAAAATTGAATTGTTTTCATCTTTTATTATTGAAAAGATGGAATGCACCAGAAATTTGTGAATTTTTGATTTCAGCAGGAATTGATATATTTGAGGATCAAGAAACACCTCTTGAAATGGCATTTGAAAAAAAAGTTCCTTACTCAGTCTTAAAAGTTATGCTTTCCAAAATTACAAAAGAAGAGCTTGACAAATATACCGAAAAGAAAAATGGGAATTTTTTGTTAAATTTTGCAGTTTCATCTTTAGCAAATTATGAAATCATTAAAAAATTAATTGAACTTGGATGTCCTGTTAATGAATGCACTTCAAATGAAAAAACACCACTTTTTTTGGCGTTTGAAAAGAAAGCTGATTTCAAAATCATCAAATTACTTATCCAATCAGGATCATTTACTAAAGACACATATTCAACACTTCCACAAAGATCAAGAATATCAGTTGCAATTTCATTCACTAAAGATTTGGAGATTACCAAAATGATACTTGAAGAAGGTGATGAAATTACGGATAAAGATATGGTTCTTGCCTTCAAGAAAAACTACGAGATATTTTTGTATCTTTATAATTTCAAGAAAGATTTTAGTTTTGAAAAATATTTGAATGAACTAGTTGTATTGCGTAAACCTTATGATGCTAAACAGATGAAGTTTGTTTTGGATCATATGAAGGATGTCAATTATCAAACCCCTGAAGATAAGGAAACTTTTCTGCATTTTTTTTGTCAGGGAGAATACATTTCATATGAAGTTATTGAACATGCCATTTCAAAAGGAGTTGATGTGAATGCTATTAATAATGAAGGAGATCTTGCATTCTATTATTTGTTCAGATTTCAAAAAAAAAGAGGAATGGATGAACTCCAAAAAATTGTTGATTTATTTTTGGATAATGGATTGAATGTGAATTATTATAATAAAAAAGATGAATCTTATTTAATCAACGAATTATCACTTCATAAGGTTTCAATCGAATGTTGGAAGATATTATTACCCAAATTTGGTTAGTTCAGAAACAGAAAAAAAGCAAAAAAAGCAAATTTTTGTTATTTTTATTAAAAAAAAATATATTTTTATTATTTGTAGAACTTGTTGATCCTTTCAATTCAAGAATGAGAACCCCAATTGATCAAAATTATATTGTTTATAATACTGAATTTGATTATCGATCAAAGGCATATTTGGATCAAATATTGCGAGTCATTGATTTTTTCAAATTTTATACAAGTATTAGTGATGACTACAATAAGTTGTTTAAATCAGGATTGTTTTCTGATTTGGGAATTGAATTTTTAGATGGAGAAATTGCTAAAGTTCATAAAATAATTCTATCAAAAAGAATTGGGAAAGACAAAATTGAGGAATTTGTTGATTTTTGCAAAAAAAAGACGAAAAAGGATCTGAAATTTTTGTTTCAATGGATTTATTCAGGTTATTTTGCTGATTTTGAATTTGAAAAGCAAATATTGAAAGATTATCAAGATTTTTATGAAGAAAATAAGAAGCATTGGGTCGATCCTTATGATCGATATTTGGAAACATTGGAAATTATTGAGAATGAAAAGAAAAACAATTTGGATGTAGTTTTTGGATATTTGAATGAGATTGGAGTTTTGGAAACAAAGGAACAATTTATCCAAAAAAGCCAATCAGATGGATTAAGAAAAGATATTGAGAAGTTATTTTATGAAGATGAATCAAAAGATTTCGAGATTATTGCAGAAAATGAAGAAATCAAAGTTCATAAAATGGTTTTAATTGCACGTTCAGAGTTATTTTATGGGATGTTTTTGAATGTGAATGATGATTCGAATCAAGTTAATGATTACAGTGGGAAAAGTAAAGAATCTATTAAGGAATTTATTAAGTTTTTGTATTTTGATAGAATTGATTTGAATATTTCAGAGGATGTTGTTGAAGAGTTTGAAGATGCTCATGAATATTATCAATTAAATCAGAAATCTCCTTTTCCTTTACTTTTAGAAGATTTAAAACGAGATCGAGAAAGAAAGAAAAAGTGAAAGAAAATGAAATTTTATTTTCAATTTTTTTTTTTTTCATAAATCAAAAGGATTTAGTTTAAATTTTTATTCCATTTTTTTTTAATAAAACGAAAGGATTTAAATTAGATTTTTATTATATTTTTATTTATATTTAATTTAGATTTAATTTAGATTTTTATTCCACTTTTTATTTATAAATAATTTATATTTAATTTAGATTTAATTTAGATTTAATTTATTTTAATTTATATTTTTATTCCATTTTTATTTTTTATTTATAAATTTAATTTAATTTATATTTAATTTATATTTTTATTCCATTTTTAATTTATAATTTTAATTTATATTTAATTTATATTTAATTTATATTTTTATTCCACTTTTTATTTATAAATAATTTATTTATATTTAATTTAGATTTAATTTAGATTTAATTTATATTTTTTTATTCCACTTTTTATTTATAAATAATTTATTTATATTTAATTTAGATTTAATTTATATTTAATTTTAGATTTTTATTCCACTTTTTATTAATTAAAAATAAAAGAATTTTTCTCCTTTTTCTCCTTTTTATTTTTAATTAAAAATTTTAATTTAAGTTCCAATTTTTATTTTTAATTTTTATTTTTATTTTTCTTTTTATCTTTATTATTTCTCTTTTAAAAACAAAAATGAATTTTTTTAATTTAATTTAATTTTATTTTGTTTTACTTTGTTTTTTTTATTTTAACCCCAGGATACAAATATTTCAAATATTGAAGATTTAACGAATTTTATTTAATTTTTATTTAATTTATAAAACTTAATTCATGTTCTTAATTTATTTTTTATTTATAATTAAAATTAAAAATTAAAATTAAAATTAAAATTAAAATTAAAATTAAAATTTTTAAAAATTTAAAAAAATAAAATTTAAACCAATATTTTTATTAAAATCAATTTATTAAAATGAAAATTAAAATTCATTTATATTTAACAAAATTTTTATTAAAATCAAAATTAAAAATTAAAAATAAAAATTAAAATTTTTTCTATTTTTATTTTTAATTAAAAATTAAAAAGTTAAATTTAAAATTAAAATTTTAAATTTCATTTTATAAATTAAAATTTTTAAAAACAAAAATTAAAACTAAAAATTTTATTTTGTTTTAAATTTGTTTTAAATTAAAATTTTCAAATATTGAAGATTAAAATTAAAATTAATTTTTAAAATTAAAACTTAAAATTAAAATTCATTTAAAAATTAAAATTAAAATTAAAAATTAAAATTAAAATTAAAATTAAAATTAAAAATTAAAATTCATTTAAAATTAAAATGAAAATTAAAATTCATTTTATAAAATTAAAATTAAAATTCATTTAAAAAATTAAAATTAAAATTAAAATTAAAATTAAAATTCATTTAAACAAAAATTAAAATTAAAATTCATTTAAAAATTAAAATTAAAATTAAAATTAAAATTAAAATTCATTTAAAATTAAAATTAAAATTAAAATTAAAATTAAAATTAAAATTAAAATTAAAATTAAAATTAAAATTAAAATTAAAATTAAAATTAAAATTAAAATTAAAAATTAAAATTAAAATTAAAACTAAAATTCATTTATAAAATTAAAATTAAAATTAAAATTAAAATTCATTTATAAAATTAAAAATTAAAATTCAAATTAAAATTAAAATTAAAAATTAAAATTAAAATTAAAATTAAAAATTAAAATTAAAATTAAAATTCACTTTAAAATTAAAATTAAAATTAAATTAAAATTAAAATTCAAATTTAAAAATGAAAATTAAAATTCATTTAAAAAATTAAAATTAAAATTAAAATTAAAATTAAAATTAAAATTCATTTATAAATCAAAATTAAAATTAAAATTAAAATTAAAATTCATTTATAAAAATAAAATTAAAATTAAAATCAAAATCAAAATTATAATTAAAATTAAAATTAAAATTAAAATTCATTTATGAAATTAAAATTAAAACTAAAATTCATTTATAAAATTAAAATTAAATTTAATATCGAAAAGCAATTTACAGTTATAACTGTGCTTGTAGCAATATTTGCAGTTTTATTCGCAGCCTTAAAATATTTATACCAATTACATTCACAAAGCAAACAAAATCCATTAATAATAGCACCAGTATTACTAATTGGTGCTTGGTATGTATGTTTTGCTATCTGGTCTTTATTAGAAAGCTTTGACTCAAACGCATTCAATGAATCAATATTAAAATACAGTTTAAGTTTTGCTGTTGTTTTTTTATTTTTTGGTCCTTTCGTTATTTTTTGTCCAACTCGCCCAATTAAAATTGATAAAGATAAACTTTTTCAAGCTGTAAAAGCTGGTCAAGACGCTCCAAAGAAAAAGAAAAATATTCTTGGAATGATTGTTTTGTTTTTTATTGTGATTCTTCAGGGTTTTATTTTTTACGCCATTTTTTATTCCACTTATTATGTTTTTGAGGTTAATATTGCTCTTGTTATTGGTTCTATTGCTGGTTATTTGTTTGCTATGATTATTTATTTGGTTTTCTTTGCAAGTGTATGTTTCTAAATCATTTCATTTCATTTTTTTGATTTAAATTTTAAAAAAAAATCCAAAATGTCATGTTAAAATATAAAATAACAAAATAAAAATTTGTTTTGTTTCCATTTCGATATGATTAGGTTTTATTGGATAAAGATATTTATATTAAAGGCGCAAACATGATGGATGAACTTAGAGGAAAATTAATCATTAACAGAATCAATGCTGAACCTCTGAATATTTTAGCTTCAGGATTTTATTCCAAAATTTATCTAATTCTTTTTTTCCCTTTAACTTGTGTGATTTTATATATGCTCTTAAGAATATTTATTGTTGACATGAATAAATTTAGTGATTTAGCAACTGGTGCGAAATCAATTTCCATAATTTTCTTTTCGATTATTCTTGTAAAAATTTAAAATTTAAAATTTAAAATTTAAAATTAAAAACTCATTTGGATTTTTCTTTAGTTAATTACTATTTATTTAATTGTCAGAATTATTCATTTTGGAATCAAAAAAGTTAGAGTTTATTCTGAAGTTCAATTAGAAGATGGAAAAATAATCAATTTAAATACAATTAAGTACATCTCAGTAGTTAGATCTTTTGATAGAATTACACTTTGTTCTTATGGTTCTCGAAGTGATCCTTTAATACCAAAATTCACTCAGATTGTTGCTTCAAGACAAAAAGTAAAAAAAAAAACAAAAACAAAAAACAAATAATCAAATTGATAAAATTCAAAATAAATTTAGGTAACACCAACTACACCTGGTTTTTTTAGTCGACTTCCAATAGATCATTTGTGGTGTTTAATTCAAGAAAATGATTATTTTTCAATGTTTTTTGTTGTGACAGGAAATAGTTATGAAATGAACACATCAAGACACTTAATTTCACAAATTCAAAACTTCTTTCAAAATACATTTTATGAAGAAGTTGCTGAGATTTCATTTCCTAAACAAAAAGTAAAGAGAAACTCTGATGGATATTTCCAATTAGAATATAAGCAAACACCTTATAATTTGTATCCTCCTTTTGGATTGAACTATCAAGTTTATGAATTTTTTATGCATCTTTCAAGAAAATATTCAGATCCAACACAATATTCAAGTCTTGTTAAGGATGCTGAAGTAAATATTAAAAAAAAAATATAAAAAAAAATTTCCATTTACATGAAAAAATAAATATTATTTAAAATTTAAAATTTAAAATTTAGAAATGGTTCAATGAGAATGCCAATCTTCAACTTGATTACAAAAATTACTATCAAACACAAGATAACGAACTTGCAAAAGTGGATGAAAATCAGAAAGAAATCATTGTTGATTTAGAGGAGAAATTATCTAAACTTTCCACATCAATAGAACAAGAAAAACAAGACCCAGAATTCAAACCGCCAGACTCTACAGAGAAACGTAAATCAATTCCAAATGAGGAAATGAAAGAATTTGAACAATTGTTTCATCGCCCAATCAAGCAATTTGAACCAGTTGTTGATCCAAAAAATAAACCTAATGAAAATGATCCTTTAATTCCTGATCAAGCTCCTAAACCCATAGTAAAGCCGAAAGGAAAGAAGAAAACAAAGGAGGAAAAACTAATTGAAAAACAGAAAAAACTTGAGGAAGAAAAAATTCAAAAGCAAAAAATTAAGAAATCACAAGAAATTGAACGAAAACAATTTTTGCAGCAAAAAGAACATGAACTAAAAATACAGAAAGAACAGCAGATGAGTGAAAGATTGAAACAGAGAAGAGAATTTCAAGAAAGTTTGATAACGACTTCATTCAAGGATTTTGATGGAGATTTTGAGCCAATTATTTTTGAAGACGAAGATGATTTAGATGAAAATGAAAAAACAAAAGATGATTTAGATGAAAATGATTTAGATAAAGAAAAAGAAAAAGAAATTCAAATTGAAAGTGAAAGTGAAAGTGAAAAAGAACCAAAAATAGATAAATTAAAACTTTCTGATCCTCAAGATCGTTTTGCAATAGATGAATTGATTAAAAGAGTTGAAGCATTAGAACCGCATTTGAATTCATTAAAAATGATTAAAATTGATCGGAAGGATTTATCACCAGATTTAAAAATAACAGAAATTAAACCAAACGAATATGAGATCATGTAAATATTTTTTTATTTTTATTATTTTTATTATTATTATTCATTTCATGTTTTTGAAAATTATTCATTTTAATTAATCTTTTTTCTTCTTTTTTAAATTAATTTCATGTAATTGCAAAAAGATTGAAACCAAAAACACCACCAATGATCCAACAAATTGAACCTCAACCAACAGAATTTGCATTTGAAGAACCACCAAAAATTCCAAAAAACAAAAAATTACAAGAACCACCAAAACGACCCAAAATCACATCAGAAAACGTTCCGTTCTCATTAGCACAACAAATAATAGTTCCAAGACCCGAAAAATTACACAAAAATAAGCACAAAAACCACTATCAAATCAGCGATGATCGAAGAGAAGTACAGTACACAATGGTGCGGGGAGAAGGGGTGAATGATTATGATTTAGGGGTGATATTCCGAGGGAATCTGCACGTAGCAGATCCGCTTCCTGTATATTATTTTGAGACGAAAATTGTATCAGGGGGAGAGCGAGGAGAAATTGCGATAGGATTTTACCCGACTGAGAAGGGGAAAGAGCCGATCGGGATGCCAGGATGGCTCAACGGGAGTTATGGATATCATGGAGATGATGGATCGAAGTTTTGTGAGGCAGATGGAGGCGAGGGTGAGATGTTTTCCGAGCCATTCGGAAAAAATGATGTGATTGGATGTGGTTGGAACATCACTTACGGCATAATTTTCTATACAAAAAACGGACGAATCCTCGGCAACGCTTTCACTAACGTAAAGAACAAAAAGGGTTTCTATCCAGTGGTTGGTCTATTATCAGTTGGCGCGTCTGTGCGAGTGAATTTCGGACAAGAACCATTTTTATTCAATAAGTTTGAATCACTTGTTCCTAAAATAGAAAATATTCTCATCTTTTTCGATGTCCAACAACGCGATTATGAAGAAAAGCAAAAGGAGTACGAAAAACTTCTTTCGCTGATGTTCCCAAGCCAAATGGACAAGTTTGAGAAGAGAATCCAGTCGTGGGTCAAGAGCCAAAGTGCGATCTGGCAAGACAACGCCACAAAATGGATTCTCTGGTTTTCGAGCCAACTTTCTCAGTATCTTGATAAGGACGGCCTCAAACAATTCACTAAATTCCACAAACAGAACTTCCTCGTCTTCTCTTCACAGTGGAAGGACCAAATGGCTATGCACATGCGAGATATACGAGACCAAAGAATCACAATTCTCGATCGCGATCAATGGGTTTTTTCAATTAAAAACACACTGTATTTTTTCCACAATAACTGGAAAATGCAGATCAACAACCACTTTTCTCAGATCAAGTCCCAATCTCAACAAGAGCTTTTTTCATGGAAATCATTCACCACAAGAACACCTGCTCCTGAGCATTCCTTATTTGTTGTTGAAATGCAAATTCTTTTGACGTCAGAAAACAAAAAGAGTTCCGAAAATTATAAGTTGTTTCTCGAATCCACACAGCAAGCAAATACAGGGGAGCAAGAACAACTCAACCCAGAGATAGCCATAGGATTTGTACCTGAGGAATACTACTTCCCAAATACAACGCCCGGATCGACTCTTTTCTCAACAGGGTATTACAGTTCTGACGGCTCCAAAAAAAATGCTGGTGTTAAAACTGCTTTTGCAGAAAAATTTTCCTTTGGTGATACCATATCTGCTTGCATAGACACAAACACAAACACAATAATGTTCGCCAAGAACGGACACTATGTTGGCACTGCTGCGCGGTGGTGGGAAAAATCCATCCACAAAACCGACCAAGAAGAAATCTCTCTTGATGACGACGAAAATCAGCAGCCTCATAAAGACCAAAACAACGAGAACAACAACAACAATAGCAACAGCGCAGAAGAAAATACAAACGACCAGGATCCTAACAACTTGCAATCACACGCACCCCAAAGTACAATCCCTCCTGATTTGTCTTTTCTTCCTGTTGTTGCGATTTTGACCCCTGACATCAAAATACGCATAAAATTCAACGATTTTCTCTCGTTTCCAAAAGCCTTTGGAGAGTATAGATTAACCCCATTCATTTCTTACGATGCTTACTCTCTTTACAAAGAGCTCTATAGCGTTGTACTCAAACCATATCTCGAAAAGTTTCAAGACGGCCAACCCTGGCGATATGAACTAAACCCCTTTATCTTCCAACTCTTTGACGTCGGTATCCATCATCTGTTTAATCTCTTCTCAAAGTTTGACCGCCTCATATCAATCCAACTGTCTGGAAAATTTCCTCTTGAACCTGAATCTCAACTTCTTATTTTGGATTGGATTAAATTGAGTAAAACTGCCATTCGGCAAAAATCAACTGAATTGAGACTTTCCCAATTTCTTCATCTTCCACTCGACAAATTACGCGATTCTGCTGGCAATACCAATGAAAACTCTATCGTTTCTCTTGTTGATACCTTCAGAACTTTTGATTCTCTTTTCTCGGTTTTTGAATGGATTTCTTTCCCAAAATTTCATCAAGCAATAGGTTTTATTTTCGAATCTCTTGAAAATTCAATCAGAAAAGATCTTCCCTTCTTTTCTGATAATGAGAGTGGTCTTTTCTTGTTCAAGGACTTTTGTTTGGTTTTCTATGAGAATTTAATCAAAATGATGAATCCAAAAGAAATTCCTGAAGTTCAATCTTTGATTAAGCAGAATAAAAAGAAACATGTTAAAATCAATTAATTCAAAAACAAGACACTCAGAAAAAAAAAAATTTAATCTTTTCTTTTTTATTTTCTTTTTTTTTTTATTCTTTTGAAAAATTTTTAATTCAAAAAAGAAAAAATAATAAATCAAAAATCAAACTAAAATTTAAATTAAATTGAATTAAATTTTTATTTTATTTTATTTTTTTAATTCCATTTTGATTTTTCTCCAAATCCAATTTCTTCTCTTTCTTTTTGTAAATGAATTGAATTGAATTTTTTTTTTGGTTTTTTTCTTTTTTGTTTTTTATTTATAACAATTTTAATATCTTTTTCATTATGAATTTCTTGTTGAAGATTTTTTTTTTTTTTTTTTTGGAAAAAATTTTTTTCAAATTCAGAATCATTTGAATCTAAATTTAAATTTGAATCTAAATTTGAATTTGAATTTAATTTTGAATTTGAATTTAATTTTGAATCTGAATTTGAATTTGAATTTGATTTTGATTTTGAATCTAAATTTAAATTTGAATCTAAATTTAATTTTGAATTTGAATTTGAATTTGAATCTAAATTTGAATTTGAATTTGAATTTGAATTTAAATCTGAATCTAATTTTGAATCTAAATTTGAAGTTGGATTTGGATTTTTTCTTTTTTTTGATTTTCTCTTATTTCTTTCCTTCTTTTTTCCTCTCTTTGGTTTAACACGAATCCCATCCAAAATCAATAAATCTGGAAGTAACTCCAAAACTTTCTCTCGATAATTTTCCAATTTACAAACAGGATTTTCAGCTAAATTTAAATTTTTCAAATTTTTCAAACTTTTCAAATTTTCCAATTCCTTCAAATCTTGAATAAAATTCTTTCCCAAATCCAAAATTTGTAATTGTTGATTTTTAGATAAATTTGAAGGTATTTTTGAAATATAATTGTTATTCAATCTTAATTCTTTTAAAGAAAATAAAGAAAAGACGTTTGGAAATTCTCTAATTTTATTGTGACTAACAGAGAGTTTGGTTAATTGAATCAAAGAATTAACATTCTTGAGTGATTCCAAGAAATTGTGTGAAAGAATCAAGGTGTTTAATGATTTCAAAGTTGAGATATTTGGACCCAATTCTTTGATCTTATTGTTATTGACAATTAAAGCTTTAAGTTGAGGTTTATTTTTTAGAAACGATAAATCCTTGAGCTTATTCCCACTTGCATTAAAAACAACTAGTTTGTCGAAATCTTTCATATCCTTTTCTTTGATTTGCTTGATTTTGTTGTTTGATATTGAAATCCATCTTAGCTCAATATTGTCTTTTAATTTTTTTATAGATTTTAAATTATTATTTGCTAGATCAATTTTGTTCAACTTCCGGCAACGTTTTATATCTTCTATATCTTCAATTTCTTTTGATTTAGCATTCAAATTTGTGATTTCGGAAACTTCAGATCCTCCTGCAAATTCACATATTTTGGCAAGTGTTAATATATTCATTTTTATATTTTTATATTTTTATGAAAAAAAAAATGAAAAAAAAAAATGAAAAAAATTTTAATTTTGAATTAATAAATAATTATAAAATATATAAAATAAATTTAATTAATTGATTATTTATTATTTAAAACTAATTAAAAAAATTTATATTTTATTTAATTAATATTTTAATTAATTTTTTAATAATTTATTTTAATTTAAATTTTAATTTTGAATTAATAATTAATTATAAAATATATAAAATAAATTTAATTCATTTGATTATTTATTATTTAAAACTAATTAAAAAAATTTATATTTTATTTATTAATATTTTAATTAATTTTTAATAATTTATTTTAATTTAAATTTTAATTTTGAATTAATAATTAATTATAAAATATATAAAATAAATTTAATTATTTGATTATTTATTATTTCAAAACTAATTAAAAATTTATATTTTATTTATTAATATTTTAATTAATATTTTAATAATTTATTTTAAATTTAAATTTTAATTTTGAATTAATAATTAATTATAAAATATATAAAATAAATTTAATTATTTAATTATTTATTATTTAAAAACTAATTAAAAAAAATTTATATTTTATTTATTAATATTTTAATTAATTTTTAATAATTTATTTTAAATTTAAATTTTAATTTTGAATTAATAAATAATTATAAAATATATAAAATAAATTTAATTCATTGATTATTTATTATTTAAAACTAATTAAAAATTTATATTTTATTAATTATTATTTTAATTAATATTTTTAATAATTTATTTTAAATTTAAATTTTAAATTTTGAATTAATAAATAATTATAAAATATATAAAATAAATTTAATTCATTGATTATTTATTATTTAAAATTAATTAAGAAAATTTATATTTTATTTATTAATATTTTAATTAATTTTTAATAATTTATTTTAATTTAAATTTTAATTTTGGAATTAATAATTAATTATAAAATATATAAAAATAAATTTAATTCATTTAATTATTTATTATTTAAAAATTAATTAAAAAAATTTATATTTTATTTATTAATATTTTAATTAATTTTTAATAATTTATTTTAAATTTAAATTTTAATTTTGAATTAATAATTAATTATAAAATATATAAAATAAATTTAATTATTTGAAAATGAAAAAAAACTAAAAAGTAAAATAAATTTTTCCCTTAAAATATTTTAATTAAAATTGAAAATTTAATTTAAAAATTTATTTTAATTTTGTAAAATATCCAGTTTAAAATATATTTGAATTCATTTTTCTTTTTTCTTTATTTATTTTTTAAAATTTAAATTAAAAATTTATATTTTATTTTTTAATGAAATGAAAAATTGATGAATTTGTTTTTAATGATGGATTTATTTTAAAAATCAAAAATGATTGAAAAAGTAAAATTTTGGATTTTGAAAAATTGGAAATAAATATAAAATATATTCCGAAAATAAATTTTCATTGTTGTTGGTTTCTTTTTCATTTTGATCCTTCAAATGATTCATTAAAATTTATCTTTTTTTTATTAAATATTTAATTTTTAATAAATTAATTTAAATTAAATTTTAATTTTGAATTAATAAAATTATAAAATTGGATATAAAATAAATTTATCATTATTTGAAATTGGTATTTGTTTAAAAACTAATTAAAAATTTATCATTTTTTTTATTGAGATATTTTCATGTAATTTTTAATCAATTTTTTTTTAATTTATGGAAACTTTTGGTTTTTGAATTAATAATTAATTATGCAAAGAATTTAATTACATTATATTAATTCCTAAAACTTGGCAAATCTTTAACAATCTCCCAATGTTTTTGGATGTATCGCTCCTTTGTGTATTGGCATTTTTAAAATTTCGATGTTTAATTGCTCTAAAAACGAAATTTCATTGTAAATTAATGATTAATTATTAAAAGTATTAATTGGTAGATCTTTTGGATCTTCATTTTGGAATAATTAGCTGTTTTGGGTTTCCAATTTGGGTTTCCATAAATCACGTGATTGTTTTTGACTCGCCTTGTGAGTAAACAATATATTTCATCCCATTGTCATTTTAACTTGAGTTGTTCTAATTTAATCATTTTAATTTTCTGACCTTAGGCAGATGTTTCCCAAGAGAGAATAAAACCAAAACGGTAAAATGTTTAGGAATATCAATTGACAACTTATTGAAAATTTTTTTGTTTTCTATTTAAAGGAATTGTTGATTCCATATTTTTGAAGGATCTTCCAGTATCATTTTCAATTTTGTGAATTAACTTCAATTTTGGAGATATCTGAAAATATAAAATAAATTCATTAGATTTGAGGAATAGGTTTTAAAACTTTTTCCTGAATATTTTCTTTTTATAGTTTCAATTATCAAGAATTAATTTTTTCTGATGGTTCTCTTCTTTAAATTTAATTGTTTTCTGGTTTATTTTTTTTTTAAAATTCTTCGTTTTTCTATTTTTTTATTTTTGACATTAATTAAAATTTTAATTTTTTTTAAATTTTTTTATATTTTGTTTTTCAAAACAATGATCTTTTAATTTTGAAATAAAATAAATTTAATTCATTGATTATTTATTATTTTAAAATTAATAAAAATTTATATTTTAATAATAATAATATTTTAATTAATATTTTAATAATAATAATAATAATAATAATAATAATAATTAATAATAATAATAATAATAATAATAATAATAATAATAATAATAATAATAATAATTAATTATTTAATAATTTAAAAATAAATTATAAAAATAATAATTTTAATTTAATAATAATTTAATAATTTTAATAATAATTTATAATTTAATTTAATAATAATAATAATAATAATAATAATAATAATTATAATAAAATAATAATAATAATAATAATAATTTAATTATTTAATTATAATAATAATAAATAATAATAATAATAAAAATTATATTTTATTTAATAATAATTTTAATAATAATTTAATAATAATAATTAATAAAATTAAATTTAAATAATAATTTAATAAATAATAATAATAATAATAATAAAATAATAATTAATAATAATTATTTATTATTTAAAATTAATTAAAAATTTATATTTTATTTATTCCTTAATTTTTCCCTCAATTTTTAATAATTTTTAAAATATCAAATTTCAAAGAATTCTCATTTTTCCTCAAAAATAATCTTAAAATGGATTTGAAAAAAATTTATTTTTATTATTTGAGATATTTTATTTTGTTTTTTAAAAAAATTTTTTTTTTTTTATTTAATTTAATCAATTATCCACTCGTCTGCGACTTTTTAATAATTTATTTTAATTTAAATTAAATTTGCAAAAATAAAATAAAAATTATTTCCGAAAAATAAAATATCTTTAACTTATTTGATTATTTATTATTTAAAAACTAATTAAAAATTTATATTTTATTTATTAATATTTTAATTAATTTTTTAATAATTTATTTTAATTTAAATTTTAAATTTTGAATTAATAATTAATTATAAAATATATAAAATAAATTTAATTATTTGATTATTTATTATTTAAAATTAATTAAAAATTTATATTTTATTTATTAATATTTTAATTAATTTTTAATAATTTATTTAAATTTAAATTTTAATTTTGAATTAATAAATAATTATAAAATATATAAAATAAATTTAATTATTTGATTATTTATTATTTAAAATTAATTAAAAATTTATATTTTATTTATTAATATTTTAATTAATTTTTAATAATTTATTTAAATTTAAATTTTAATTTTGAATTAATAATTAATTATAAAATATATAAAATAAATTTAATTAATTGATTATTTATTATTTAAAAACTAATTAAAAATTTATATTTTATTTAATTAATATTTTAATTAATTTTTAATAATTTATTTTAATTTAAATTTTAATTTTGAATTAATAATTAATTATTAAATATATAAAATAAATTTAATTAATTGATTATTTATTATTTAAAACTAATTAAGAAAATTTATATTTTATTTATTAATATTTTAATTAATTTTTAATAATTTATTTTAAATTTAAATTTTAATTTTGAATTAATAATTAATTATAAAATATATAAAATAAATTTAATTCATTAATTATTTATTATTTAAAACTAATTAAAAATTTATATTTTATTTATTAATATTTTAATTAATTTTTAATAATTAATTTAAATTTAAATTTTAATTTTGAATTAATAATTAATTATTAAATATATAAAATAAATTTAATTATTTGATTATTTATTATTTAAAATTAATTAAGAAAATTTATATTTTATTTATTAATATTTTAATTAATATTTTAATAATTTATTTTAATTTAAATTTTAATTTTGAATTAATAAATAATTATAAAATATATAAAATAAATTTAATTATTTGATTATTTATTATTTAAAATTAATTAAGAAAAAAATTTTTTTCTTAAATCATTTTTTTTCTTTTTATTCTTTTTTGATCTCTTATTCTTTTATTTTTATTTGAAACTTTTTAAACTTAAAACGTAATTTTATTTTTTAAAATAACTTTAAACAGCTCAAAAAAAAAACATAAAACAAACATAAACATAAAGTTAATTTAATTTGATTTGATTTGATTTGATTTAAATTATTAGCTTTTAAAAATGAATTGATTCTCTTTCTTTCTCTCTCTTTTCTTTTTATTTATTTTTTAAATCAAAAAAATTTTTTTTTATTTATAAAACAATTTGGATTTCCACAATTATCTATTTTTATATTTTTATATAAATATAAAAAAAAGAGTAGAAATTTATGGAAAATGTTTGAAAAATTTTAATTTTTCTTTCTTTTTCAAATTTGTTTTGATTTATAAAAAAAAAATTTAGAAAAAAAAAAATAATAAAAAAGGAGATCAAAAAAGAAAAATTTTTTTTTCAATTTTAAATATAAATTCCACTTTTTACTTTATTTAATTTAATTATTCACTTATTCAAAAAAAAATTAAAAATAAAAAAAACAGAAAATTACAAAATGGAAGAAATTAAAAAATTACAAGAAAACAGAGAAAATCAAATTATTTTAGAAACTAAAAATTTATTGATTGATACATTAAAAGAAGAAGATATTGAAGAAGCAGTTGAATGTGTTTCGACATCATTTGCAGAAAGAGAACTAATGTCGATAGTACTTGGAATAAGTAAAAAAGAATGGGATCCATTAACAATCCAAATTGTTGAATTAGGAGTAAAATGTGGATTATCAGTTGTTGCAAGAGAAAAACAAACAAATAAATTTGTTGGATGTTTTTTGAGTCAAGATGTTTTTGATGATTCAAAAATTGAATTTTCCAAATTATGTTCAAAATGGGAACCTCTTTGGGCAATACTTGATGAATTTAATAAACATAAAGAAAACATTAAAAAAGGAGAATATTTACATTTATGGACAATTTCTGTGAATGAAGAATTTAAAGGAAAGAAATTTGCAAATTCAATAAGTTATGCTAATTTAATTTTAGGAGCTCAAAATAAATTTAAATATGGAATTTCTGAAGCAACTGCACCAGGTTCACAAGCTGCATTTCGAAAATTAGGATTTGAAGAAAAAGATTATATCAAATATTCAAGTTATAAGTATAAAGAGAAATATCCATTTGAATTTCTTGAAGGAGGAGTTTCTTTTGTTATGAAACCTTTACAAAACATTTTAAAAGAAACAAAAACCAAAAAAACATTATTCCTTAATTAATTAATCAATTTCAAATCAATTTTAAATCAATTTTAAATCAATTTTAAATCAATTTCAAATCAATTTTATATTAATTTTATATCAATTATAAATCAATCTTATATTAATTTTATATCAATTTTATATCAATTTTATATCAATTTTAAATCAATTTTATATCAATTTTATATCAATTTTATATCAATTTTATATCAATTTTAAATCAATTTTAAATCAATTTTATATCAATTTTATATCAATTTTATATCAATTTTATATTAATTTTATATCAATTTTATATCAATTTTATATCAATTTTATATTAATTTTAAATTAATTTTAAATCAATTCTATATTAATTTTAAATTAATTTTATATCAATTTTAAATCAATTTTATATCAATTTTATATTAATTTTATATTAATTTTATATCAATTTTAAATCAATTTTAAATCAATTTTATATCAATTTTATATCAATTTTATATATCAATTTTAAATCAATTTTATATCAATTTTATATCAATTTTATATCAATTTTATATCAATTTTAAATTAATTTTATATCAATTTTAAATCAATTTTATATCAATTTTAAATCAATTTTATATCAATTTTATATTAATTTTATATCAATTTTATATCAATTTTATATTAATTTTAAATCAATTTTATATCAATTTTAAATCAATTTTATATCAATTTTAAATCAATTTTATATCAATTTTAAATCAATTTTATATCAATTTCCCCAAATATCAATTTTATATCAATTTTATATCAATTTTATATCAATTTTAAATCAATTTTATATCAATTTTAAATCAATTTTAAATCAATTTTATATCAATTTTATATCAATTTTATATCAATTTTAAATCAATTTTATATCAATTTTATATCAATTTTATATCAATTTTAAATCAATTTTATATCAATTTTATATCAATTTTATATCAATTTTATATCAATTTTATATCAATTTTAAATCAATTTTAAATCAATTTTATATCAATTTTAAATCAATTTTATATCAATTTTATATCAATTTTATATCAATTTTATATTAATTTTAAATCAATTTTAAATCAATTTTAAATCAATTTTATATCAATTTTATATTAATTTTAAATCAATTTTAAATCAATTTTATATCAATTTTATATCAATTTTATATCAATTTTAAATCAATTTTAAATCAATTTTAAATCAATTTTATATCAATTTTAAATCAATTTTAAATCAATTTTAAATCAATTTTATATTAATTTTAAATCAATTTTAAATCAATTTTATATTAATTTTAAATTAATTTTATATCAATTCTATATTAATTTTAAATTAATTTTATATCAATTTTAAATGAATTTTATATCAATTTTATATCAATTTTATATCAATTCTATATTAATTTTAAATTAATTTTATATCAATTTTAAATGAATTTTATATCAATTTTAAATTAATTTTAAATCAATTTTATATCAATTTTATATCAATTTTAAATCAATTTTATATCAATTTTAAATCAATTTTAAATCAATTATATATCAATTTTAAATCAATTTTATATCAATTATAAATCAATCTTATATCAATTTTAAATCAATTTTAAATCAATTTTATATCAATTTTATATCAATTTTATATCAATTTTATATCAATTTTATATCAATTTTATATCAATTTTATATCAATTTTATATCAATTTTAAATCAATTTTAAACTAATTTTATATCAATTTTAAATAAAAATTAATTCAAAATTCCTTTTTTATTTTTATTTTTATTTTTATTTTTTCTTTTTGTTTTTCCGAATTCATAATTAATGGTATTTTTGAGTAATTTTTAAAAAAATTTAAGTCATTTTTTCCTTTTTTCGATCAACTTCAAAATAAAAAAAATAAAAATAAATTTAATAAGACTTAATAATAAAAATAATTTCCAAATTAAATTTAAAAACAAAAAGCAAATTCCACTTTTTTTAATAAAAATTTTTTTTTTAATTCTTCTTTTCATTTTTTTATTTTTTTTTAAATTTAAAATAAAAAAAAATGACACAAAACCAAATACCAGTTACATTAATTACAATTAAAAAAGGAAAACCAAAACTTCAATACCAAGATTCAAATCAAGAAACAAAAGAAATTGGACAAGATTTTGAATCAAATCATGTTTACATTTTTCAATTCCCAATTTTAGAACAAGAAAAACCAAGTTACAGATTGTATCTCGAAAATAAAAAAGAAAAAAAAAAAGAATTCACACAAATTGACATTAAAGAATCAAAGATTATTTTTGATTTCGATGAAAAAGATTCAAAAAAATATGGAACAAGAGTTATTGATGCAGTTATTGATTATTCATCTCCAAGTGAAAAAAAAATATTGAAAAAAGACCAACTAATTATTTTCACAGATTTTTTGAATGCCTTCTCAAAAAAAAGATTCGAAACAAAACAAAGTTCAAAAGTTACTTTCAAATCAAAACCAGAAAATATTGCCAAAATTCTTTTTGTTCTTGGATTAAGATACAGTAAATCAACTCTGAAGAAAATTTTCAAAGAAAGCAAAAAAGATGATTTAATTAAATGCAATAAGCAAATCATCCAATTTTATCAAACAAAAGAAGATCCTGATGCTTTTAATATTCTCACTAATTTTCTTTCTGAATTAAATCAAAATTACAAAGAATCAAAAAAAATCATTTTTCTTCCTCTTTTCATTACTTTCAAAAAGGAATTCACAAATCCAAATAGTATTCAACAAAAAGATCTTGGAATTCTCTTTTCTTTTTATGCAAAGTATCACTTCAAACTTTCTGAACTTTCAAAACCAGTTTTAATCGATATTTTTGGCAAATCATTAAATTTTCAAAACACAATTTGGTTCAATTTTATTAACACAATTCAAAAAAAAGAATTGATGATAAATCTCTTTTTAATTCCAAATTTCCAGGATAACTTGAAAAATACAATTTTCCCTAATTTATTGGAATGCTTTCAATTTTGGGTGAATTTGTACAATTTCGCTAACAGTGCAGAAATGAGGAAAATCAGAAATCTAAGAAGTGCTATTATGCAAATAGCAAGTATATTGCCTGATATTGCTGGTCATTCCCTTTTTAATCAACCCTGTTTGAAAAATGAAAAAAGAACTTATATTGAAAAATTATCTGATTTAATTACAATTTTCGAAGATAAAAGTTATCATGAATACAGCAATAAACAAATCAAAAACAACGATGAAAGATTAGAATTTTTTGATAAATTAGATGAAAAAGCAAAAGAATTCTATTTGTTGGATTTAACATATGATTTCCAAAATGTTTCAAAAAAGCAATTTTTAAGATTTCTTCCAATAAAAATTCAATTAGAAAGTTGGAGCGAACATTTGCTGAATGAAAGAAAAAAATTAGAAGACAGTCCTTTTAATGAAATTATCAAAAATAAAGAAGGTTTACCAAAAAGATGGATGAATATAATTATCATATTTTTGCAATTCAATAATTCAAATCCTAAAAACAATTTATTATATCCAAAAAACCCAAATTCAAATGAAATTAATTTGGCTCATGATCTTAAAGAAAAATTGGAAAAATATCAAGAAGAAATCTACAATTATTTTATCAAATTACAAAATCCAAAACAAGCTACAATAAATAATTTGAAGAACTTTCAAGACAATGAAAAGAATTTGAAAGTATTATTTCCTTTGTTCAAAAATTATACTGGAAAAGAGAATTCTGGAAAAAAGAATTCTGGAAAAGAGAATTCTGGAAAAAAAATTTCTAGAACAACAATCCAAAAAAACAAAAAAATTTACTCAAAACTTATTGAAAGAATTTTCTCCAATAAAAGATTTATTTCTCAAATTTGATGAAAAGAAGATTAAAGAAAAATTTCCAAATTGGGAAAAAATCAACACAATGGAAATTACAATCGATCAATTCAAACAATTCATTGAAACATTAAAGAAAGAAGAAGATACTTTGGTTTAGCATTATTTTATATTCTATAAGTTTTTTATATAAAGAAAAATTAACAAAAAATATTGAATCTCAAGAAAATAAAGATTTAAGTATTGGTAAAATTTTAAGTGACGTAAAAATTGAATGGGAAAAATGGATAGAAAATTTAAACAAAGATCCAAATTTAGAATATATAAACACTGAATTTCCAATAGCAAAAGAAGAATATCTTGATAAAGATTATACAGAATTTCAAACATATAACGAACAAAATAAATCTGAAAAAAAGCAATTCATAACCAAAGAAATACAAAAAAACAGAATTCAAGAATTTTTTGAATTTAGGAAAATAATCAATAGAATTAATCCTTTTATTAAATTTTGTGAAATTTTTATTCAAAACAAAGATGATAAAGAATTATCAAATATTAAAAATTTGGAACAAAATTGGCAACAAAATAAACTTTCTGAAATTACAAATTTAAAACAAAGTATTGAAAAAACTTTGAAAGTTAATATTCAAATACTTGATTTGATAAATGATTTATTTCCTAATCAAGATGAAAAAGATCAAACAATAATTGAATGGATAAAAGAAGAATTAAAAGAAAAAACTATTGATAATTTAAAAACAAACATCCAAAATCAAGATATAACTAATGATGATGATTTAAATCAAACAAAGAAATATCTAATTAATTTTATTGATATTTTCAATCCTTTCTTTACAAAAACATTTCAAAATTTTGATTCAGTAACAGAAAAAATCTCAAAAATTCAAAAAGAAATGGAGGAAAATATAAAAAAAATTAATCTCAAATTATTAGTCAAAAACTTCCCTTTATTCAAAGAACAAAATATTAAAGAATTATCAGATACTTTAAGTGATAAAATTGAAAAAATTTTCAAAAACGGATCCAAAATTATTTTTAGACTTGAAGAACCAATTTTTCAATGCCAAATTAAACAAGAAAAAGAAATACTTAATTTTGAAGATTTCATAAGTATGTGGAGAGTTGCTTTAAACAAAAAGAATAAAAGTCAAAATCGAGCAATTAATGAGAATCCAACTGAAGATAAAGAATATTCATTCTTCTTTAGACAATTTGAAATTCTTTTTGAAACAATTCAATCAATTAATACATATTTAGAAAAGTTTATTCCAATAAAGTATTATAAACAAATTCCAGGAATTAACAAAGAAATTGAAATCAAAGAAGATGATAATACTTATTCAGAAAAAATGGAAGAATTGAAACAAAATATCAACCAAGCTTTAAAAAATTGGGAAGAAGATAGTAAAAATATTTCAAAAGAGAAATTATCAGGAATTTTATCAACAAATCAATTACTTTTAGTTTCAACTCCTTTATTAAATATTCAAGAAAAAAACAAAGTGATTTATCCAATCTTAAAATTAATTTTTGGAAAAGGAAGATCTGATCCACAAGAAATTTTAAACAGTATTATTAGCCAACAAAGTGATAATTGGAAAAATTCTTCTACAGGATTTTTCAATTTAATCAAAAATAATTTTACTTGGTCAAAAATTAAAAATTCTTTAAAAAAAATCAAAATAAAATCTAGAACAAACTTGAGCAATGAACTTATCAAACAAATTAACAAAAGGGATGGAAACATATCAAATCCAAAAATATTTATTAAAGAAGTGAAACAGATTCATTTATTCACAATGAAGTTACCATGATTTATTATTTATATTCAAATTATTTGCCACAAAGAGAACAAGTTCTTTTTTGTGATTCAAATACAAATGTGGGAGATGTGAAGAATTTTTTCTCAATTTATAAGTATTATAACGAAGAATATTCTAATTTTAAAAAACAAAAACAAAAAGAAGAAGAAAAGGTTATTTTTTCTATTATAAATGCAACATTATTATCCCAAACATGCCAAAATGAAGTTATTTCTCAAATAAGATCAATTAATTTCACAACACATTTCCCATTAACTATTTTTGTTTTGGAAGGAGAACAAAATGCATTTTTAATGAGTCAATTACAAGAAGGAAAATTGATTATTAACTTAGAAAATGATAAAATTCTCAATAAAATTATTCAAAAATCAACATTTTTCCATCATTTCAAGGTTTTTTATTCACAAAATGAAGGAGATGGAAAAAGTTATCAAATTAGAAAATTTTGTAATTCTCAAAATGATAAAATTGATTACAAATATTATCTTATTCAACTTACAACAGGAGAAATACAAGAATTGATTGTTGAATTGAATAAAATCCCAATAGAAAAGAAAAACGAAAATGAAGAATTATTTATTCATATTGAATTTCCAACTGAATGTTCATTACAAATGACAGATTCTCTTTGGCAATTATCAATGTGGGGTTCTATTGAAGATAGACAAGCAAAAGATCCTTATAATATTTGTTGGACTTTACCTCCAAATGCAAAACTTTTTTTTGAAATTCCAAGTCAAAATAATATTTGGAAATATTTTTATCCACTTCAAAAATTTCAACCACAAGAATGTTCATGTTCTGTAAATGAAATTAAATTCAAAATGTATGAAGTTGATGAAGATCAAAAAAAAATTCAAGAAATTGATGATAATGATTTGAAAAAAGTTGCAAATCTTCTAATTGAAACTCAAAATAACACTTTATTCAATAATTTCAAAGATTTTGATAATTGGAAACAAGAATTATCATCACAAAATCCTGATACAAACTCATTTTTCAATAAATCTCAACACATCATACAAATCATTTCAGAACAATTAAATCCTGATCACAATTTCCATAAATCTTTTAGATTATTTTATCAATTTTGGAATTCATTAAAAAAATTTATCAATCCAATTCTTGATTGGGAAATTTCTGATCAAAATCAAAATTCTAATCAAAATAAAAATCAAAATCTTAATCAAAACCCATTTTTAAGAAGACAAGAAATTATTAGATGTTGGATATTTTCTGTTGCTAGATTAAATCTAATTTCCTTTTTTTCAAAACAAGGGAAAACTTTTGATAATTTTTATTCGTTCATTCTTAATTTAGAATTTGAAAATGGGAATCCAGTTTCAATTCATAATCCAAATATTTCTGGTTCAACGAAAGAAGTTGGATTATTTATGAACACAAATTTTCCAGATAACTTCCTTGATTTTGAAGGAAATTTATATTCAATTTCTCAGGGGAGATTTGGAGATCCAATTTCAAATAACTTAAGTAATTCTGAAAGAGAATATAAACAAATTTCAGAATTTTTTAACTTTCTGAATCCAAATAAGTCTGAAGAAATTTTTTCGAATGGAATTGATACAAGAAAAGGAAAATATGTTCTTACATTTGATAATCTTTCCAAAATGATGTTCATTCAATTTAGAATGTTTACTGGATTTTCATTAATTATAAGTGGAGAAACTGGATGTGGAAAAACTGCATTAATTGAATATTTATTTCGAGATATTTTAAATTATCAATTTAGTAAATTCAACTCAGAAGAAGAATTAAATGAAAAAGAAAAAGAAAAAGAAACAAATCATTTCATTACATTTAATGTAAATGGAGGAACAACAAAAGAAAAAATTAAGAAATTACTTGAAAAATCTAAAAATTGGAAAACAAAATCAAGTTGTTTTATTTTTTGATGAATTGAATACTGCACCCAAATATTGTATTCCTATTTTCAAATATTTGTTTATTGATCGATTATTTGAAGGCAAAAAAATACCATCAAACATTAAATTTATTGCAGCAATTAATCCATATAGAGAAAGAAAATCCAAAGCAATTTCTGAAAATCAAAATAATGAAAATCAAAATAATGAAAATCAAAATAATGAAAATCAAAATAAAGAAGAAAAGGTTTGTGGATTACTTTTTGATTATGGAGATAAAAAGAATAAAGAACAAGAAGAAATTAGAAATGCTGTTTATCGAGTTCATAAAATTCCAAATTCATTAGAAAATAGTGTTCTTAGTTTTGAATCATTAAACTCAGCACAAGAACAAGTATACATTTCTAAAATGGTTGATAATACTTTTTACTCAATTTTAAACAACAACGATGAAAAATTCAGAGAATATCAAACAATTATATCATCATTCAAAGAATATATTTCCAAATCTCATAGTTATATTCGTCAAGATGGAGATTCAAATCAAACAAATGATGATTTCAAAAGGAATTTAGCAGCTTTAATTTCACTTCGAGATGTTTCAAGAATTCTTCGAGTATTTCAATGGCTTGTTGAATCTAAAGCTGGTATATTTTTATTATCAGAAAAAGAAAATGAACAAGAAGAAGAAGAAGATCTTTTTCAGAAAGCAATTTACTTATCTTTATTCATTTGTTATGCAAGTCGACAAACAACAAGCAAAGATCAATATTTTGAAGCAATTTTTGAAAGAAATAATAATTTATTAGGAAACTGCAAAAACGTAATTGAAAATTCACAAGAAAAATTAATTGAATCATTAGAAGATTATGATTTTTCAAAAAAAATGATTGCAAAAAACATACCTTTGAAGGAGAATTGTTTATTGATTTTTGTTTGTGTTTATGCACAAATTCCATTATTTATTATTGGAAAACCAGGTAAAATAACATCTTTTTCTTTCTTTTTTATAAATATATTAATTTAATTTTTATTCAATTTTTATTATTATAATCAAAAAAAGGAACATCAAAATCAATTTCTGTTGAAGTTATAATGGAATCTTTGAAACCTCCTCATGAAATAAATAACTTTGCAAAAAAACTTGAACTTAGAACACTTAGAGAATCTTTCCTTCAATGTTCACCAATAACAACAACTCAAGGAATTGAAGATGTTTTTAAAATTGCAAAATCAAAAACAAAGAAAAATGATTTAGGAGTTGTTATTCTTGATGAAGTTGCACTTGCAGAATTAAGTCCAGATTTGCCATTAAAAGCACTTCATTCTCAACTTGAAGAATCAGAAAAAGAAATTTCAAGAATTAATCAAGATAACAAAAAAATTCAAGATATAATTAAAGAAAATGGAGGAGTTTCAGTTGTTGCAATTTCTAATTGGGTTTTAGATCCAAGTAATACAAACCGAGGAATTCTTCTTAGAAGAGAATCTATAACACAATTAGGCGCAACATCTCAACAAATTTTATGCACAAAAATCAGTTGGAATGAATTCAACGATTCCTGAAATATTTGCAAATTATCTTACTAAAATTTACAAGAAAATTGTGAAAGAACAAGGAAAAGATCCAAAAAGTAAATCAAGACCTTATTTTGGATTGAGAGATTTTTATTATTTCTTAAAAATGATTGGATATTGCAATATTAAACATGGAATTTCATACAATAATCCTGGATTAATTTTAAATGCTTTATTAAGAAATTTCAGTTCAAAACCTGATTTTATTGAAGAGTTATTCCCCAAATTTCCAAAGAATGTTCCTTTGATTAGCGATAAAAAAATTACAACACGAGAACTAATTTACCAAAATATAAACAGAAGAATTTTTCAAGAATTTGGTTTTGAAGATACAAATGATACTCCAAATTATTCTCGGCATATGATGATTTTGACTGATAAAATATGCAATTTATCATTTATTCTAAAAGAAATTGAACAATTAAGTACTAAAACAGATTACAAATTATTTTTTGGATCAGATTTTGCTGAAAACAAAAAGCAAACTCGAATTATTCGTAATTTACAATCAATTGAAGATTCAATTCGTAATGGAGAAATAGTAATCTTATTTAAGAATGAACAATTATATGAACCTTTATATGATTTATTAAATCAAAATTATTCAAAAAAAGAAAATGAAATTTTTGCCAAAATTTCATTTGGAAATATTGTTTCCAAAATCAAAATTGATCCTAAATTTAGATTAATAGTAATTTCTGATAAATCAAGAGCTTATAATGTTGAATCACCAGCAATTTTGAATAGATTTGAAAAATATTTACTTATATCAGAAGAATTTATAACCAAAAATGAATTTATTCGATTTTATCAGAAACAAAAAGAAATTATCCAAAACATTTGCAAATTTGCAGATATTACAGAAGAGAAATTATTAGTTTCATATCATACTGATTTATTACCTTCTTTAGTAACAAAACTCCAACAAATACTTTCTGAAAAAGAAAAACAAGAAAAAGAAGATTATTTAAGAGTTGAAGGAGTAAATATGTGGATGAGAATTTGCAATTACGAATCAATGCTTTCAATTTATTTAAAAACAATCAAAAAATATACAACCGAAAATATCAAAGAAATTTCATATTTAAGATATATTTGGCAAAGATATTTAAGTTTATATCACGATAGTTTGAATGATTTAATCCAAACAACATTAATTCCAAAACAAATTCAATGTTCAGTTGTTCTTACTTCTTCATCAATTTCTCAAACAATCAAATCTGAACAAATTCAAAATTTTAAATTTAAAGAAATTGAACTTTCTAAAATTGAAAATGATACACAATTTGAAAAAGAAGTTAGAAAAAATCTTGGATTAGAACCAATAAAGAAGACGAATCCTTATAAAGATGAAAATTTTGCTTTGATAATTCGTTTCACTCCAACATCAATTTCTCCTGAAACAATATTCCATCAATCGAAATATATGATTGAAAATTTAATTAAAAAAGAAGAAATTAAGTGCAAGATAATTTTCATTGTTCATCTTCCATCAACTCAACAATCCAAAACTCAATTCCATTTTGCATTTGAAAAAAATTGGGAATATTTTTATATTGATGATATTTTACCATCTGAAATCAAATTTCCAATCATTTCAGAATCAAAAGATTCAGATTTAAATTTTCTTGAAAATATTTTGGATCAAGAATGGGAAAAATTATTTGAACCAATTTTTAATTCTTCTATTCTTCAATTTATCAATCCTGAAAAAATCCAAAGCACAAAACCATTCTTAGAAAAAATGAAAACTTTGAAAGATTTAATTTTCCCAAAACTTAAATTTATGTTTGAAAAAGGAAAAAAAGAAAATATAAGTTTTTATCAATGGGATATTCAAGAATTAATAACACAAAAATTAAGAATGCAACAAAGTTATGAATCTTTTAATTCTTATCTTTATTCTCAATTAATTAAGAAGTTGGAAACAATTTTTGCAATTTTATTGAGTTATATTATGGTTAATGATAATTTCAAGTTAATTTTAACAACAAGCAAAGAAAAGGAAAATTTTTGGAAACAAATTTTTGAATTAATCGAAATTCAACCTTATCATAAAATTCAGAAAGATCAATTTGATAAGTCCGAATTCCCATTTTTCCATTATTTTTATGAAGTTATAACAGAAGATTATCATCAAGAAAACAAAGATATTTTGAAAGATATTGTTGATGAACCAATTGAAAATTGGCTAGAAAATTTTTCTAAACGCAAAGATATTTCTGAAAAATATCTGAAAAATTTCTTGAATGATTTGATTGGAATTTCATTTAATGAATCTGAAAAAGAATTTTTCAAAGATTATATTCAAGATTTCCAAAAATTCATTTTACATTTTGAAGAATCACAAATCAATTCATTAACCAAGTTTTCATTAAGAGAAATTTATCAAAAAATTAATTGGGAAATATTTCAACAAATTTCTTCAATTTACAAATTAGTTAATGAATTTAATCAAAATCAAAACCAAAACAAAAATCAATTTGGAGAATTTTCATTGAATAGATTTTTTGATTCTCAACTTGAAATTATTAAAAATTCACTTAATAAGAATAATTCTCCAAATGAATTAATACCTATTGGAACTTGTATTGATAAAATTTATGATTTTTTGAATCAATTAACAAATTACACAAAATTCGAACGTTTTATTTCAGAATTATTTAAGAAATGGTCTAATATTTACTTTTTATTTCAAACTAAAACCAAAAATTTATCAAAAATATCCCAAACTCAAGAATTCAAAAGTATTCAAAATGAAATTTCAAAAAAAGAGTTCTTAAGTTTCTTTTTGGATGAAAACAAAACAAAAGATATTTCTGATCAAGAATTAATTAATTTTTTTGAAATTTATTTCCAAATTTTGATTAAAATTTCAATTTTCCAAAAAAGTGACAAACAAATTATTAATTTTTTCAATAAGATCAACGAAAATTTAAATTCTAACAAACCAAATCAAAGATTACTTAATTTTTTTGGAAAAGGGAATGATTCATTTAAATTCCAAAATTTATTTACAATTTTCTTTAATTACTTATTGATATTTACAAAATCCAATTTAGATTTTAGAAAAACAATTTTCAATAATTTGAAACAATATTTAAAATTTTCATCAGAAAATATTGAATGGATAACTTTTACATTTTTACAAGCTCTTTTCCAATACACAAAAAATGATTTTTATTCACATTCCTTATTTTTACAATCAAAATTATATCCTGAAATTGATCAAACAAATGATATTTTCCAAGAATATAGCAATTCAATTCAATATATTCATCATATTATTCAAAATCCAGAAGATCATCAAAAAGAACAAAGTTAAAGGTGTTTCAGAAATTGTTCTTGAACAATTTTTCCAAGAATATGATATTTTTGCATCAAAAAGAATTTCTTCATCTAAAAAAGAATTTGAAGAGAAATTTTTACAAGTTTTTAGACAAAATGAAATTCTTGATAAAAAAGGATTTTTTTATGGATTTTGTTTGGAATATTTGAAAGGAAAAATCAAAGAAGACCAAAAGCATCTCGTTCTTACAAGAATAACTTCCTCATTTACCGAAAATCAAAATCTTAATGAGAAACAAAATCAAATAAAAGAAACTATTAACTATATTCTTAGCAAAGTTGATATAATAAAAGAAAATTTCCAAAAAATATTTGTTGTAGTTGTTGAAACAGGAGAAAAATATTTGAAAACAAAACATGTTGCTTCTCCACTTTTCAATGAAATAAATGTTGGATTTTTAACTAATGAAAAATTATATGAGAATATTTTTGGAATTTCTGATTATGAAGAACCAAATCAAATGTTCAGTTTAAGAGATACTAAATTTATTATACCAACAAAAATTGCAAGAATTATTCATTTTTCATTGAAAACATTGGATATTATTGAAAAAAATCACGATTCAAGCAAAGACATTATTGAAGATATTTCCATTTTAATTTATAATGAAATGAAACATTTATCAAACCTTCTTAATTTAACATTATCAAATACGAAACTCTATTACATTCTTTTCTTATCAAAAATTTCCACTTTAAACACAAATGAACTTGATAATGGAACTATAATGAATAAATTCCAGAAATGGGAAGATTTATTACAAAATATTTATATTAATTCTCATGAAGAAATTCTTAAACAAATTAATATTGAAAAAATTGGAGAATCATTTAAATTCAAAGATTTATTATTTATATCTCCATCATCTAATTTATTATTATCTCAATTTTTGAAACCTTCAAACATTAAAAACATCCAAAAATATCCAATTACTCAATTCTTTTTGGATAATTTCATTAAATTCAAAATGATTGATTTATTACCATCCTTTCTCAAATTTATTAGTTTGATAAATTCCCAATACAATAGTAAAATCAGTTTCCAAGAATCAAATCAAATCAAAATTACTGATTTCATTAAAATTATTAATGAAGAAAAACAAGAAATGAAAGAAAACATTGATAATTGGATAAAAGAATTTAAAGAATGTTGGAAACTTTGTTTGTGTGAAATGAATAATGATGAAATTACTCAGCTGAATAAAAACTTTATTGAAATAAAACAAGACTCACAATTAAATCAGATTGAAGAAAGAGTATCACAAAAAATCCAATTAATTTCAGAAGATTCACCAATTATCAAAGTTCTTTCATATCCTAATAATTCTCCAAATATTGATAATTTAGTTAATTATATTTGCAACGAATATCGGAAATTAAAAGAAATTTTCAATGAAACATTTTTGAATCAAAAAGGTATTAAAAAGCCAAAAGAGAAAATGATTAAATTTCCAATAAAAATCCATAAATCTGATATTAATAACAGAACTATTGATGAAACATTTAATTTTGATTTCAAGGAAATTAATGAATACATGCAATTCTATTATCCAGAAAACGATTTTGAGAAATTTGAAATGATTTTGAAACAAAAATTGGTTACATTTTTCAAGAAAGATAACATTTCAATTATTGTGAGTAATTTCCAATTTACAGATTTGATTTTATTAGATATTTCATTTTTGAATGATTCAAGATGGAATCAAATGGATATTCCACAGCAAACATGGAATCAAATTCTTGATGAACTTATTGAAAAATTCTCAATTAAAAACTTCAAATTATTTTATGAAAATATTATCCATTTATGTTCAAACATTCAAAAAGTTGATTCATTGTTACCAGAACAAACACTTTTTGTATTTGCAAATCAATTTGGTATTGATATTCTTGGTTTGGAAAATGTTTCATTAATTCATTCATTAAAACTCAAACATTTAAGATTTATTAAGAATAATATTGATATGTATTCGGAAAATATTCTTAAGAAAATTGATAAGAGTTATTTATCAAAAATTCCACCCGAATATGAAAAGAGTTTAGATTTATTTTGTCAGAAAATTGATTTGGATAAATTGATTATTATTTTTGAGAAGTTTTTATTTGAGAATCTTTTTATTGAAAAAACTCGGACAATTCAAACAGATCAAAAAATAAAAGAATATCTTCATAATATTTCAATATTACTTCAATATGAAGGAGAAAGTGGAATTATTAAAGATCATTTTCCGCAAGAAATAACTAGTAAATATACAGGAGAAGCATATCGATATATTTTCAATAAAAGGAAACAACTTTAAAATTAAAATTAAAATTCAAAATTAAAATTAAAATCAATTTCAAAATCAAAATCAAAATCAAAATCAAAATCAAAATCCAAATCAAAATTAAAATCAAAATCAAAATCAAAATCAAAATCAAATTTAAAATTAAAATCAAAATTAAAATCAAAATCTAAATCAAAATCAAAATCAAAATCAAAATCAAAATCCAAATCAAAATTAAAATCAAAATCAAAATTAAAAATCAAATCAAAATCAAAATCAAAATCAAAATCAAAATCAAAATCAAAATCAAAATCAAAATCAAAATTAAAATTAAAATCAAAATCAAAATCAAAATCAAAATTAAAATCAAAATTAAAATCAAAATCAAAATCAAAATCAAAATCAAAATCAAAATCAAAATCAAAATCATTATGAATTTTCAAATTCAATTTCAATTTCAAAATGAACGGAATTTTCTTTTCCCATTTCAATTCTTCTTTTTTTTCTTTTTTTTTTTACTTTTTTTTCAATTCAATTCAATTTTTCTTTTTTTTTTCAATTCCGTTTATTTTTTTTTTACTTTTTTTTAATGGGAAAAAACAAAAAAACAAAAAGAATAAAAAATAATCAAAAAAAAACTCTTTTCCTTTTAATTTTAATTTTAATTTTAATTTTAAAAAATTTTCTAATTAAATCAAAAAAGTGGAATTTAAAAATTAAAAAAATTAAATTTTTTTTCATTTTGATTTTTTTTCATTTTTTTCTTTTTCTTTTTAAAAAAAAAAATAACAGAAAATGGTATTTAAAATTAAAAATTAAAATTAAAATTAAAATTAATATTAAAATTAAAATTAAAATTAAAAATTAAAAATTAAAATTAAAATTAAAATTAAAATTAAAAATTAAAATTAAAATTAAAATTATAAAATTAGAGTTTTGGAATTTGTGAATTAAGTGAAGATTTTAGAGATCAATACAAAACACTTTCATTTGGAAAACAGGAAATTAACACAGCATTAATTTGTAAAAATAAAAATAAAAAATAATAAAAAATAATATTAATTAATTAAAAAAAAATAAAGTAAAAATTGATATGAAAACTAAAGAAGTTATAGTTGATAAGAAATTATCTGAAACGACAATTGAGGAGATTGCTGAAGAATTACCATCAGCAGCACCAAGATATATAGTGTATAGTTATAAGCACGTTCATGATGTTTCCGATGCTTATTCAAGATTTTCTATTCCAATTATTTTTATCTTTTATTGTCCTCCTGGTTTAAATACTTATACAAACATGATTTACACAAGTACTAAAATTACTATCATGGATGAAATCAAATCTGTCCATGTTTATGATGTCCAGGAAACTTCAGTTCTTACTTCTGATTGGTTAAAAGAGAAATTGAAAGGTTACAGATAATTTTTTCTTCCTTTCCAAAAAAATTTCTCTTTTTTCTTCCTTTTAAAAAACAAAAAGAAAAATTCTTCTTTTTCTTTTTCTTCTTCTTGATACTTTTTTTTTAACAAAACAACACAAAACAAATAAATTCATTTCTTTTTAAAATCAATTTTAAATTAATTTTAAATCAATTTTAAATTAATTTTATATTAATTTTAAATCAATTTTAAATCAATTTTATATTAATTTTAAATCAATTTTAAATCAATTTTATATCAATTTTATATCAATTTTATATCAATTTTATATCAATTTTATATCAATTTTAAATTAATTTTAAATCAATTTTATATCAATTTTAAATCAATTTTATATCAATTTTATATTAATTTTATATCAATTTTAAATTAATTTTAAATCAATTTTATATTAATTTTATATCAATTTTATATCAATTTTATATCAATTTTATATCAATTTTAAATCAATTTTAAATTAATTTTATATTAATTTTATATTAATTTTAAATTAATTTTATATCAATTTTATATCAATTTTATATTAATTTTAAATCAATTTTAAATCAATTTTATATCAATTTTATATTAATTTTATATCAATTTTAAATCAATTTTATATCAATTTTATATCAATTTTAAATTAATTTTAAAATCAATTTTATATCAATTTTATATCAATTCTAAATCAATTTTATATCAATTTTAAATCAATTTTAAATCAATTTTATATTAATTTTATATCAATTTTATATCAATTTTAAATCAATTTTAAATCAATTTTATATTAATTTTATATCAATTTTATATCAATTTTATATCAATTTTATATCAATTTTAAATCAATTTTAAATCAATTTTATATTAATTTTAAAATCAATTTTATATCAATTTTAAATTAATTTTAAATCAATTTTATATATCAATTTTATATTAATTTTAAATCAATTTTATATCAATTTTATATTAATTTTAAATTAATTTTATATCAATTTTATATCAATTTTATATTAATTTTATATCAATTTTAAATTAATTTTAAATCAATTTTATCAATTTTATATCAATTTTATATTAATTTTAAATCAATTTTAAATCAATTTTATATCAATTTTATATTAATTTTATATCAATTTTATATTAATTTTATATCAATTTTATATCAATTTTATATCAATTTTATATCAATTTTATATCAATTTTAAATTAATTTTAAATCAATTTTATATCAATTTTATATCAATTTTATATCAATTTTATATCAATTTTATATCAATTTTTAAATCAATTTTAAATCAATTTTAAATCAATTTTAAATTAATTTTATATCAATTTTATATCAATTTTAAATTAATTTTATATTAATTTTATATCAATTTTAAATCAATTTTATATCAATTTTAAATCAATTTTATATCAATTTTATATTAATTTTAAATCAATTTTATATCAATTTTAATTAATTTTATATCAATTTTAAATCAATTTTATATCAATTTTATGATAATTTTATATCAATTTTATATCAATTTATATCAATTTTATATTAATTTTAAATCAATTTTAAATCAATTTTATATTAATTTTATATCAATTTTAAATCAATTTTATATCAATTTTATATTAATTTTATATCAATTTTAAATCAATTTTAAATCAATTTTAAATCAATTTTAAATCAATTTTAAATCAATTTTAAATCAATTTTAAATCAATTTTAAATCAATTTTAAATCAATTTTATATCAATTTTATATTAATTTTATATCAATTTTATATCAATTTTATATCAATTTTAAATTAATTTTAAATCAATTTTAAAATTAATTTTATATTAATTTTATATCAATTTTATATATCAATTTTATATTAATTTTATATCAATTTTATATTAATTTTATATCAATTTTATATCAATTTTATATCAATTTTATATCAATTTTAAATCAATTTTATATCAATTTTATATCAATTTTATATCAATTTTATATCAATTTTATATCAATTTTAAATTAATTTTATATTAATTTTATATCAATTTTATATCAATTTTATATTAATTTTATATTAATTTTAAATCAATTTTAAATCAATTTTATATTAATTTTAAATCAATTTTATATCAATTTTATATCAATTTTATATTAATTTTATATCAATTTTAAATCAATTTTAAATCAATTTTAAATCAATTTTATATCAATTTTAAATTAATTTTAAATCAAATTTTCATTTTTCATTTTTCATTTTTAGAAAAGTTTTAAATCAATTTTAAATCAATTTTAAATTAATTTTATATCAATTTTAAATCAATTTTATATTAATTTTATATTAATTTTAAATCAATTTTAAATCAATTTTATATCAATTTTATATCAATTTTATATCAAATTTTCATTTTTCATTTTTCATTTTTCATTTTTCATTTTTAGAAAAGTTTTAAATGGATTCAAATTCCGAAAATTATTATAAAAATCATCTCAAAACAATTTCAAAAGAAAATAAAATTTTAAAAAAAAAATTCGATCAATTTGAAAAAGAAAATATTGATTTAAAAAGATCAATTTTTGAATTAAGTTATCATTATAATAATCTTCTTTTTCAATTTGAAAGTTCAGGAAAAAAATATCAACCAATTCATCAAGTATTTTTTGAATTCAAATTTATGATGAATTTTTCTTTAAAAACAAAAGCAATTTTTTTTCAAATTTTATTTTTAGGGAGAAATTGATAAGTTTTTTATTAAAGAACATTCAGATCATTCGTTTAATTTTTCATCTCAATTAAATAATCAAGGTTAATTTGAAATTATTTTTTATTTAAATCTAGATTTGTTTGAATAAAATTTTTATCAAAATTAACATCAAGTTTAAGTTTATTTCCAAATTTATTTTCAAACTAATTTCCAAATTAATTTCCAAATTTATTTCCAAGTTTATTTTCAAATTTATTTCCAAATTTATTTTCAAATTTATTTTCAAATTTATTTCCAAATTTATTTTCAAATTTATTTCCAAATTTATTTCCAAATTTATTTCCAAATTTATTTTCAAATTTATTTCCAAATTTATTTCCAAATTTATTTTCAAATTTATTTCCAAATTTATTTTCAAATTTATTTTCAAATTTATTTTCAAATTTATTTTAAAGTTTATTTCCAAATTTATTTCCAAATTTATTTTCAAATTTATTTTCAAATTTATTTCCAAATTTATTTCCAAATTTATTTCCAAATTTATTTCCAAATTTATTTTCAAATTTATTTTCAAATTTATTTCCAAATTTATTTCCAAATTTATTTTCAAATTTATTTTCAAATTTATTTCCAAATTTATTTCCAAATTTATTTCCAAATTTATTTCCAAATTTATTTCCAAATTTATTTCCAAATTTATTTTCAAATTTATTTCCAAATTTATTTCCAAATTTATTTTCAAATTTATTTTCAAATTTATTTCCAAATTTATTTCCAAATTTATTTCCAAATTTATTTCCAAATTTATTTCCAAATTTATTTTCAAATTTATTTCCAAATTTATTTTCAAATTTATTTTCAAATTTATTTCCAAATTTATTTCCAAATTTATTTCCAAATTTATTTCCAAATTTATTTCCAAATTTATTTTCAAATTTATTTTCAAATTTATTTTCAAATTTATTTTCAAATTTATTTTCAAATTTATTTCCAAATTTATTTTAAAGTTTATTTTAAAGTTTATTTCCAAATTTATTTTCAAATTTATTTCCAAATTTTTATCAAAATTAACATCAAGTTTATTTTCAAATTTATTTTCAAATTTATTTCCAAATTTATTTCCAAATTTATTTCCAAATTTATTTCCAAATTTATTTCCAAGTTTATTTTAAATTTAATTTAAATTTATTTTCAAATAAAATTGCTTAATAGAAAATGAAGATCAATCAAAAGATAAAGGACATTTTACTTTTCTTGATGAACTTAGAGTATTTTTATTTGAATCAACAAAATAAAATCAATTTATTTTCAAAAAATTTTGATAAAAACTTTTTTAACAAATTTATTATTGATAGGGTCATACAGGTGCTGTTTATACAACTAAATTTTCTTATTGTGGGAAATTTCTTGCTTCTTGTTCTTATGATCAAACAGTTAGAATCTGGAGAGATTCAAATAACGAAGTATTTTTGTTATTTTTTATGAGATTATCTCAAATAAACATTTAAAATCAAAATTAAAATCAAAATTCAAATCAAAATCAAAATCAAAATCAAAATCAAAATCAAAATCAAAATCAAAATTAAAATTAAAATTAAAATCAAAATCAAAATAAAAATCAAAATTAAAATCAAAATTAAAATTAAAATCAAAATTAAAATTAAAATAAAAATCAAAATCAAAATTAAAATCAAAATTAAAATTAAAATCAAAATCAAAATAAGAATAAAAATCAAAATTAAAATCAAAATTAAAATCAAAATTAGAATAAAAATCAAAATTAAAATCAAAATTAAAATCAAAATTAAAATCAAAATTAAAATTAAAATTAAAATCAAAATTAAAATCAAAATTAAAATTAAAATCAAAATTAAAATCAAAATTAAAATTAAAATTAAATCCAAAATAAAAATTAAAATTAAAATTAAAATCAAAATCAAAATCAAAATCAAAATCAAAATTAAAATTAAAATTAAAATTAAAATCAAAATTAAAATTAAAATTAAAATTAAAATCAAAATCAAAATCAAAATTAAAATCAAAATCAAAATCAAAATCATAATCAAAATTAAAATTAAAATAAAAATTAGCCAATTATTTTGAAAGGAGATCATAAACAAATGATATTAGATATTCAATGGACAAGAGATTCAAATTATATACTTTCAGGAGGATATGATAGACAACTTACATTATTTAATTTAACAGAACCTGAAGAATATGAAACATATTTACTTCCTGAAAATGCATTGATTCAATCAATTGAATTTCATCCAGAACAACAAAATATTTTTTTTTCTGGATGTTCAAATAAAATGGTTTATGTTTTAGATAAACGTAAACATGATAAAAATCGTGGTTCTATTGTTTCTATAATTAAAAATGATAGTGTAGTCAATACAATGAAAGCTTTTAAAAATTATTCATCTTTAGTTATTGGTGATTCAAAGGGTAAATTTAAAATTAAATTTGGATAAAAATTAAAATTAAAATTAAAATTAAAATTAAAATTAAAATTAAAATTAAAATTAAAATCAAAAATCAAAATTAAAATCAAAATCGGATAAAAAATTAAAATTAAAATTAAAATTAAAATTAAAATTAAAATTAAAATTAAAATCGGATAAAAAATTAAAATCGGATAAAAAATTAAATTTTAAATTTAAAATTGGAAAAGGAATTTTAAAATTTTTTGATTTGAGAAAAATGAATGAACCTTTGAATTCAATTCAATCCTCAGATCGCCCAATTTCTTATATTGGATCAAGTAATGATTATTTTGATTTAAGACGTTCACGTCATGAAAAAAAAGAAAGATTTGATAGAACATTAATTGCAGTTAATTCTTTCGATAATAGTAAATTAAAATTAAAAATTAAATTAAAACTAAAATTAAAATTAAAATTAAAATTAAAATTAAAATTAAAATTAAAATTAAAATTAAAATTAAAATTAAAATTAAAATTAAAATTAAAATTAAAATTAAAATTAAAATTAAAATTAAAATTAAAATTAAAATTAAAATTAAAATTAAAATTAAAATTAAATTAAAACTAAAAAAATTTGTTTTCTTTCTTTAGTTCTTCGTATTTATCAACAACCAAAAATGAAATTAATAACAAGTTTTATTGGTCATACAAATAAAAATTGGCCAATTAAAAATTCAATATTTGTTGGAAAAGATTCTTATTTTCATTCAAATTCAAAAACTTCGTAAAAAAAAAAAAAAAAAACGAAAAAAATTTTTGCTTTTTTTAATTTTCTTTTTCTTTTGACAAATTTTTTTTTTTTAGAACAATTTCAAGTGATTCTGATTCGAAAATAAATGAAAAAACACTTGTTGCTACTGGAAGTTCTGATCACAAAATTTATATTTTTGAAATTATTGAAAATTCTCAAAATTCAATTTATCAAGTTATTGAAGGACATAATAGTATTGTTTATTCAGCTACATTTCATCCTTATGAACCTATTCTTGCAACAAGTTCTGATGATTCTTCTATTAAACTTTGGGGAGTCAAAGAATCAAAAAAAGGACAAGAATTTTTCTCTTCAATTTCACAATCAATTTCAATTAAATAAAAAAATATAAAAAATTTTCAATTTAATTTTAAAAATTTCTTTTCAATTTCTTTTGCTTTTTCAAACTAATTACTAAATAATGGAATCAATTCAAAAAATCAAAAAATCAAAAAATTTAAAAATCAAACAAAGAAACAAAATAACATAACAAACATTCAATTAGTTTGTTTAAATTTCCATAAAAATTGATTCAATTAATTCAAGTGCTTTTTGTGAAATGAGAATTTGATTTTTTGATTGGAAATGAGTTTTCTGAATAAATTGATATAAAGAAAAATTAATTTGAGATAAAGTTGTTGAATTTTGATGAAAAAAATCTTTGTTATAAAAGAGCATTAAATAAATCCATTTTAAAGCAATCTCTGGGTTTCCTTCAAGAATACCACAAAGATTTATTGATAAAACATTAATTGTTTGAGGATCAAAATTTCTTGTTTGAAAAAATTGATGAGGATCAATTTGACTTAATTGTTGAATGAAATTTTTTGAATTTGAAGAAAGAAAACTCAACAAATTGAAATTTTGGGAGAAATTTTCATTTGTTTCTTGAGTTTGATTTGGATAATTTGATTCGATATTGAATTTTAACTGAGAAAAAGAAGACTTGAATTCCTCAAGCTTTTTCGATAATGAATTTAATATTGATTGCAATGAATCTTCTTTTTTTTCGTTAATTTCTTTTTCTAATTCTTCTGTTTTTATGAAAGTGAATTTATTGTTTAAATTTTGAGAAAAATCCTGGAATAGATTTTTTGTTTGATCCACATTTTTAACTTGAATTTTTTGATTATTAGATTGTTTGAGAAGTAGCAATAAATTCTGCTCAACAATTTTTTGGTTATTATTGATTAATTTATCCAAAATGTTTGGGAAATGTGATTTGAATGAGTTTTCAAAAATATTTTCAACCATTTTTGCTGATTCAGAAGTTTGTTGAGTTGTAATTGAAGAAATTTGGTTTTTCAGAATTGAAAGCGGGTAAAATTGTGTGCCAAATGGTGTAGTCATTTGATCCATAAATTTTGTAATTTTGTTCCAAAAATCATTTTTCCACTCATTTACTTTTTTTTGGAATATTTGATTAGATTCGTTTAAATTAAAATGCTCAATTTGATGTTGAATTTCAATTTCGATTTGGTTTTCTTGAACGTTTTTTTGTTGTGTTTCTTCTTCTTTTTTTTGAATTAATTGAGATAATATTTTCAAAATATCATCTTTTTTATCTTCATAAATTTGTTCATTTTCTTGAGACAATAAATTTTGGTATTGATTTGGATTTTGGTAATTTGAGAAAGAAGGATTTTTTCCATTTCCTGTATTTATATTTTTTATAAGGTGTTGATGTTGATTTTCAATTTTATTATTTATTGAATTGTGATTTTCCAAATTATAATTTTCATTATATTCATTTTCATTATATTCATTTTCATTTCCAGAATGTTCAATTTGATTCCCAATATCTTCATTAAAATCAATTCCATTTCCATTTCCATTAATATATTTATTGATCAATTCTTCAGTTTTTGATTTATTCAATAAATTTGATGTTTTTGAAAAATCAATTTGATTGAAATTTTCTTCAGATAATTCTTGGTTTTGTTTCTGATTTAATTTTGATTTTTCATTTTCTTTTAATTTTAAGTTTTTTGGAGATTTTTTATTCATATGCTCATATAAATTTGGATAATCCGATCGAAAATGACTTTGTTTTGAGAATAAAAATGGAGAATGGGTTGATTTTTGCTTCACTGAATTATGTCTTCTTCTTGTTTTTGTTTTTGTTTTGGATGGAAGTTCTGGTATTTTTGAAAATGGAAATAAATTATCGATTGATCTACTTTCCAATTTGGAATCCAAAAAATTCAATTTTTCTAATGATTTTTTGGATTGAAATGATTTATTTTGAGAAGGATTCGGAACTAAATTTCGAAAATTAAATGATAAATAAATAACAAATTAAAAAGTTGTAATGTTGATTCAGAAAATAAATTACCTGTCTGATCGTTTCTGATTGATTCTTTTTCAAAGTTTAAATCCTTATTATAATCCAAATCCAAATCTAAATCCAAATCCAAATCTAAATCTAAATCTAAATCTTCTTGAAATTCTCTATAGTTTTGAAATTCTGAGTCATTTTCAAAATTCAAATCTTTTTGAAAATTTGGATCATTTTCAAAATTCAAATCTTTTTGAAAATTTGGATCATTTTCAAAATTCAAATCTTTGTGAAAATTTGGATCATTTCGATAATTCAAATCTTTTTGAAAATTTGGATCATTTTCAAAATTTGAATCATTTTGAAAATCTGGATCATTTTGATAATTTGGAGCATTTTGATAATCTGGATCACTTTTATAATCTTTATCATTTTGATAATCTTTATCATTTTGATAATCTTCATCAATTTTATAATCTTTATCAATTTGATAATTTTTATCAATTTGATAATCTTTATCAATTTGATAATTTTTATCAATTTGATAATCTTTATCATTTTGATAATCTTTATCATTTTGATAATTTGAATCTTTTTCGAAATTTGAATCATCTTTAACATTTGAATCTTTTTCAAAATTTGAATCATCTTTATAAATTAAATCTTTTTCAAAATTTGAATATGTTTGATAATCTGAATCATCTTGATAAAGAGAATCTTTTTCAAAATCTGAATCATCTTCATAAATTGAATATTTTTCATAATTTGAATCATTTTCATAATTGGGATCATTTTCGTAATTTAAATCATCTTCATAATTTAAATCATCTTCATAATTTGAATCATTTTGTGATTTGTTTTTTGAATTCATATTAAACAAATTACTAAAAGTAAATTTGGAATTTCTTTTTTGAATTAAATCACGAGGAGATCTAGAAAGAATTTTAGATAAATCCCTTGGAAATTTATTTATCGGTATTGGATCAGTGAAATGCGGATTTTTTTTTGGAAAATAGAACATGTTTTGAATTTTTGAAGGTTTTGGAGTTTGAAATCTGTTTTTGTTTTCCGATAAAAAAGGAGAATGAAAATCATTATCTACCATTTTTAACTAATAAATAAAATTATAAATAAAATTATAAATAAAATTATAAATAAAATTATAAATAAAATTATAAATTAAATTATAAATAAAATTATAAATTAAATTATAAATTAAATTATAAATAAAATTATAAATTAAATAAAATTATTAATAAAATTATAAATTAAATTATAAATAAAATTATAAATAAAATTATAAATAAAATTATAAATAAAATTATAAATAAAATTATAAATTAAATTATAAATTAAATTATAAATTAAATTATAAATTAAATTATAAATTAAATTATAAATTAAAATATAAATAAAATTATAAATTAAATTATAAATAAAATTATAAATTAAATAATAAATAAAATTATAAATAAAATTATAAATAAAATTATAAATAAAATATAAATAAAATTATAAATAAAATTATAAAATTAAAATTATAAATAAAATTATAAATAAAAAATATAAATAAAATTATAAATAAAAATATAAATAAAATTATAAATAAAATTATAAATAAAATTATAAATTAAATTATAAATAAAATTATAAATAAAAATAATAAATAAAATAATAAATTAAATAATAAATAAAATTATAAATAAAATTATAAATTAAATTATAAATTAAATTATAAAATTAAATTATAAATAAAAATAATAAATTAAAATTATAAATTAAATTATAAATAAAATTATAAATTAAATTATAAATTAAAATTAAAATAAAATTATAAATAAAATTAAATTAAAAAAATAAAAAAATAAATTAAATAAAAATAAAAATAAAATAAAAAAATATAAATTAAATTATAAATTAAATTATAAATTAAATTATAAATAAAAATTATAAATTAAATTATAAATAAAAATTATAAATTAAATTATAAATAAAATTATAAATAAAAATTATAAATTAAATTATAAATTAAAAATATAAATTAAATTATAAATAAAATTATAAATAAAATTATAACAAATTATAAATAAAATTATAAATAAAATTATAAATTAAAATTATAAATTAAAATTATAAATTAAATTATAAATTAAAATTATAAATAAAAATTATAAATAAAATTATAAATAAAATTATAAATAAAATTATAAATAAAATAATAAATAAAATTATAAATAAAATTATAAATAAAATTATAAATAAAATTATAAATTAAATTATAAATTAAATTATAAATTAAAATTATAAATAAAATTATAAATTAAAATTATAAATTAAAATTATAAAATAAAATTATAAATAAAATTATAAATAAAATTATAAATTAAATTATAAATTAAAATTATAAATTAAATTATAAATAAAAAATATAAATAAAATAAAATTATAAATAAAATTATAAATAAAATTATAAATTAAATAATAAATAAAAATTATAAATTAAATAATAAATAAAATTATAAATAAAATTATAAAATAAAATTATAAATAAAATTATAAATAAAATTATAAATTAAATTATAAATAAAATTATAAATATAAATAAAATTATAAATAAAATTATAAATAAAATTATAAATAAAAATTATAAATTAAATTATAAAAATAAAAATTAAAATAAAATAAAAATATAAATAAATTATAAATTAAATTATAAATAAAATTATAAATAAAAATATAAATAAATTATAAATTAAATTATAAATTAAAATTATAAATTAAATTATAAATAAAATTATAAATTAAATTATAAATTAAATTATAAATAAAATTATAAATAAAATTATAAATAAAATTTAAAAATAAAATTATAAATAAAATTATAAATTAAATTATAAATTAAATTATAAATAAAATTATAAATAAAATTATAAATAAAATTATAAATTAAATTATAAATAAAATTATAAATAAAATTATAAATAAAATTATAAATTAAATTATAAATTAAATTATAAATAAAATTATAAATAAAATTATAAATTAAATTATAAATAAAATTATAAAATAAAATATAAATTGGAACTATCAATAATTAATTATTTTTTTTGTAATTATTTTCATTTTGTTTACTTTTGTTTAATTAAAGTAGATCCAAATAAGAAAAATTAATTAAAAAAAGAAAAACACACAAATAAACAATAAGAAAATAAAAAATAAAAGAAAAAAAAAAGAAAGAATGAAAAGAGAAAAATTAAAAAAAAGTAAATGAAAGTAGAAAAAAAAATGAAAAATAAAAAAACAAAAAAATTTTTTTTTCATTTTTTTTTTATTAAATTTTTTTTTTCAATGAGTTTTATTAATATTGATAATAAAATTATTGAAGAAATTAATCAAAATCAAGAAAAAGAAAAAGAAAAAAATAAAAATAAAAATAAAAATAAAAATAAAAAACATAAAAATAATTCTAAACAAATAAATCAACTTCAATCAAAAAAACAAAATGAAAAAAAAATGCAAATTGAAACTGAAACTGAAACAAAAAAAGATTTCAATAAATTCAATCTAGAAAAAAAGAATTTCCGAATTGAAAGTAACAAAATAAAATAAAAAAATAAAAAAATTATAAAAAATTAAATTATAAATTAAATTACAATTTGATCTTTTTCTTCCATTAAAAAAGCAAAAATTTCCATTATAAATAAAATTATAAATTAAATTATAAATAAAATTATAAATAAAATTATAAATAAAATTATAAATAAAATTATAAATAAAATTATAAATTAAATTATAAATAAAATTATAGATTAAATTATAATTTAAATTTCTAAATAAAATTATAAATTAAATTATAAATTAAATTATAAATAAAATTATAAATTAAATTATAAATTAAATTATAAATAAATTATAAATTAAATTATAAATTAAATATAAATAAAATTATAAATTAAAATTATAAATTAAAATTATAAATTAAAATTATAAATTAAATTATAAATTAAAAATTAAAAAATTAAATTAAAAAATAAATTAAATTAAAATTAAAAAAAAATAAAAATAAAAATAAAAATTATAAATAAAATTAAAATAAAAAAAAAATAAATGAAATAATAAAATAAATTAAATTATAAATTAAATTAAAATTAAAAAAATAAAAAAATAAAAAATTAAATTATAAAATTAAAATTATAAATAAAATTATAAATAAAATTAAATTTTTATAAATTAAATTATAAAATAAAATTATAAATAAAATTATAAATTAAAAATAAAATTAAAATCAAATTCAAAAAAAATAAAAAAATTTAAAAATAAAATTATAAATAAAATTATAAATTAAATTATAAATAAAAATTATAAATTAAATAAAATTAAAATAAAATTTCAAAAAATAAAATTAAATTATAAATAAAATTATAAATTAAATTATAAATAAAATTATACTAAAAAATATAAATAAAAATTATAAATTAAATTATAAATAAATTAAAATTATAAATTAAATTAAAATTATAAATAAAATATAAAAAATTAAATAAATTATAAAAATAAAATTATAAATTAAATTATAAATAAAATTCATAAATAAAATTATAAATAAAATTATAAATTAAATTATAAAATAAAAATTTAAATTATAAATAAAATTATAAATTAAAATATAAATAAAATTATAAATTAAATTATAAATAAAATTATAAATTAAATTATAAATAAAATAATAAATAAAATTATAAATAAAATTATAAATTAAATTATAAATAAAATTATAAATAAATTTCTAAATAAATTATAAATTAAATTATAAATTAAATTATAAATTAAATTATAAATTAAATTATAAATTAAATTATAAATTAAATTATAAATAAAATTATAAATAAAATTATAAATTATAAATTAAATTATAAATTAAAACTATAAATAAAATTATAAATAAAAATATAAATTAAATTATAAATTAAATTATAAATTAAATTATAAATAAAATTATAAATTTCTAAATAAATAAATAATAAATTAAATTATAAATTAAATTATAAATTAAATTATAAATTAAATTATAAATTAAATTATAAATTAAATTATAAATAAAATTATAAATAAAATTATAAATAAAATTATAAATAAAATTATAAATTAAATTATAAATAAAATTATAAATAAAATATAAATAAAATTATAAATTAAATTATAAATAAAATTATAAATTTCTAAATAAATTAAATTATAAATTTCTAAATAAATTAAATTATAAATTAAATTATAAATAAAATTATAAATAAAATTATAAATAAAATTATAAATTTCTAAATAAATTTCTAAATAAATTTCTAAATAAATTTCTAAATAAATTTCTAAATAAATTTCTAAATAAATTTCTAAATAAATTTCTAAATAAATTTATAAATAAATTAAATTATCTTATTTAGAAAAGCAAATATCAACAATTCCAAAAACAAAACAACAAACAACACTCACAAAAAAAGGAAACAACAAAAAAAATACAAAACAAAAAACAAGTGAAAAATCAACCGACAAATTCAAAATTAGAGTTTTAGAAAAATCACTGAAAAATATGCAACATGAATACCAAATCAAAACTCAAAAAATTCAAGATGATCAAGAAAAAAAACGAATTAAGATTGAAAAATGGAATTCAGATTTAAAAAAAAGAGAAAAAGATCTAGAAATCAAAAAAAACAAACTCAGAGATGAAATTGCAGATTTTGTTCTTCAAATCAAAAAAAAATATGGAATTTCTCTATCTCAATTACTTTTTGGAAAAGAATCTGATTTCGAAAAATCATTAACAGAAAACCAAAATTTACTTCAAAATTCTGGGAATGAAAACCTCCAAAACAAAGAAACCATACAGAAAAAGAAATCAAAACAAAACTCAAAACGAAATAATAACAATAATAATAATAATAACTCTCTTCAAAATTCAATTGAAAATTCAGTTCAAAATTCAAGTCAAAATTCAATTGAAAATTTAAACGAAAATATAAATCAAAATCCAATTGAAAATTTAAATTCCAATCAATTCGAAAGTCTCGGTTCCAATTCTAATTCTAAACCAAATTTAAAAGAAGAACAAAAACAACAAGATAAACCAATGAGTGTTGAAGCAAATCAAGAAAAAACAGGCAAGAAACAGTTACCAAAACCGAAAAATGGAAATAAAAAAATCAAAACAAACCAAGAAAATTCAAAAGAAAAAAAGAAAAAGAAAAAAGAAAATAAATCAGAAGATGACGAATATGATGAATATGATGGAGAGCCTGTTGTTATTCGTTGCCCTTGTGGAAATAATATAAGTAAAGGAGATATGATTCAATGCGATCAATGCAAAGTTTGGCAACATTTTTCTTGTATGAACATAAAACAAGTCCCTGATTTCTATAAATGTGAACTCTGCGAACCAAGAATTATTCGATGCATTTGCGGAAAGGTAGTTTTATTTTAAAAAACAAGAGAACCATTTAAACTTTCCAAAAACGATTTAATTATATTTATATATATTTTTTTATTTTAGAATAACGATTATTCAAGAAGACTTGTAAAATGTATCAAATGTGGTAATTTCCAACATACAACTTGCGTTGGTGTTGGAAAAAGAGGTCCAACAAAAAAAAATTTTGTTTGTACTTTTTGTAAAGAAGCAGAATTTTTTGAACAACAAATTGCAAAATCAACTGAAAATTCAAATTTAAATTTAAATTCAAAAACAAATTCAAAACAAAATTCAAAAACAAATTCAAAACAAAATTCAAAACAAAATTCAAAACAAAATTCAAAACAAAATTCAAAAACAAATTCAAAACAAAATTCAAAACAAAATTCAAAAACAAATTCAAAACAAAATTCAAAACAAAATTCAAATTCAAATTCAAATTCAAATTCAAATTCAAATTCAAATGAAAAACCAAATGAAAAACCAATTTTACAAAAAGATGAAATTAAAAGAGAAAATTTAACAAATAAATTCAACAATAAAAATCGAAAAAAAAGAACCCAAAATGGTTCAAAAAAAAATCAAATAAAATCTGATAATTTTGATAAAAAATATGAAAAAAGAAAAAAGAAAAAAAGAACTAAAAAGAAACAATTAAAAAATCAAAATCATGAAAAAAACCCAAATCCAAATCTCAATTCAAATGAAAATAATCACAAAATTAAAGATCAAAGTTTTCTTAATCTTAAACAATTAAAACCAACACCAAATATACAATCAAAAGAAGAAAAAGAAATTGAAAATAAAAATGAAAATGAAAATGAAAATAAAAATGAAATTGAAAATAAAAATCAAAATGAAAACAAAAATTGAAAACAAAAATGAAAACAAAATGAAAATAAAATTGAAAACAAAATTGAAAACAAAATTGAAAACAAAATTGAAAACAAAAATGAAAATAAAATTGAAAATAAAATGAAATTGAAAATAAAAACAAAAATGAAAACAAAATTGAAAAAGAAAAAATAGAAGAAAATAAAAATCAAAATCAAAATCAAAATCAAAATCAAATTGAAAATAAAAATAAAAATCAAAATCAAATTAAAAATCAAATTGAAAATGAAAATAAAAATAAAAATAAAAATAAAAATCAAAATCAAAATCAAATTAAAAATCAAAATCAAAATCAAAATAAAAATCAAAATCAAAATGAAATTCAAAATCAAAATCAAAATGAAAATGAAAATCAAATTGAAAATAAAAATCAAAATCAAAATCAAAATCAAAATAAAAATCAAAATCAAATTGAAAATCAAAATGAAAATCAAAATCAAAATCAAAATCAAAATCAAAATCAAAATGAAAATCAAAATGAAAATCAAAATGAAAATCAAAATAAAATTGAAAATCAAAATCAAAATGAAAATAAAAATGGAAATAAAATTGAAATTGAAAATCAAAATGAAAATAAAAATGAAAATAAAATTGAAAATGAAAATCAAAATAAAATTGAAAATCAAAATAAAAATGAAAATAAAAATGAAAATAAAATTGAAAATCAAAATCAAAATGAAAATCAAAATAAATTTGAAAATGAAAATGACTTGGATAATTATCTAGATTTTTCAATGGAAGACCTTCAAAATATTCAAGAATATTTGGAAACATCTCAAAAAGAAAATAAAAAAATAAAAAATCAAAAAAATTATGATTTCAAAAAAGGAATGAAAAATGATGAAAAATGATGAAAAAAAAAAAAACAAATTGAAATTATTTGAATTTGAATTTGAATTTGAATTCGAATTTTTTTTTTTAAAAAAGAAAAAATATCAAAAAAGAATTCTGATTTTATTTCATTTGGAATAAACCAAAATGATGAAAAATTCTTTTCGAAAACAATCATTTTAAAACCACAAAAAAAAAAAGAGAAAAAAAGAATGTAAATTGAATTTTGAATTTTGATTTGAATTGAATTTTGAATTGAATTTCAACAACATTTCTTTTTCTTTTCTTTTTTATCGTTTTGAGATAAAGGAGAAATTGATTTTTCAGGAATTGAAGGAGGAGCAAATTTTGCTTTAATTTCTTCATTTTTTTCATTTTTTATTTTTGATTATTTTTTAATTTTTAATTTTTTAATTTTTTTAATAAAAAGGAAATTTTAATAAATTTTACTTTTAAGTGTTTCAATAAAAATTAAATCAACATTTGTTCCTTCTTTTGCAGAAGTTTCCATAAAAAGAAGGTTATTATTTCTTGCGAATGTTTCACCCTAAACAATTTAATTTTAAACAATTTAATTTTAAAATTTAATTTAAACAATTTAATTTAAACAATTTAATTTAAACAATTTAATTTAAACAATTTAATTTAAACAATTTAATTTAAACAATTTAATTTAAACAATTTAATTTAAACAATTTAATTTAAACAATTTAATTTAAACAATTTAATTTAAACAATTTCAATTTAAACAATTTAATTTAAACAATTTCAATTTAAACAATTTAATTTTAAAATTTAATTTACTTTTTCTTTTGAAATTTTTCTAGATTTTTCTAAATCACATTTATTTCCAATAAGTGATATAACAATATCTTCTCCTGCGTATCTATTTAATTCTTCTAAACATCTTTTTACTTCTTCAAAAGTGGAAAGTTTTGTAATATCATAAACTACCATTGCTGCTTGAGCTCCTCTATAATATCTATTTTTAATTTTTGATTTTTAATTTTTAATTTTTAATTTAATTTTTAATTTTAATTTTTGTTTACATTGGTGTAATTGATCTAAATCTTTCTTGGCCTGCAGTATCCTTGTTTAAATTAAAATTAAAATTTAAAATTAAAATTAATAATTAAAATTAAAATTAAAATTTAAAATTAAAATTAATAATTAAAATTATAATTAAAATTAAAATTATAATTAATAATTAAAATTAAAATTAAAAATTAAAATTTAAAATTAAAATTAAAATTTAAAATTAAAATTAAAATTAAAATTAAAATTAAAATTAAAATTAAAATTATAATTAAAATTAAAATTAAAATTAAAATTAAAATTAAAATTATAATTAAAATTAAAATTATAATTAAAATTAAAATTATAATTAAAATTAAAATTATAATTAATAATTAAAATTAAATTTAAAATTAAAATTAAAATTAAAATTATAATTAAAATTATAATTTAAATTAAAATTAAAAATTATAATTAATTAAAAATAAACTAAATTAAAAATTTGTGCAATTATAATTTCAAATTAAAATTAAAATTAAAAATTGTTGGTTTTGTTTGAACTCTAAATTCATTTCTGAAATTTTAAATTAAAATTTTCTAAATTAAATTTTCTTTTTGGATTAAATTTTAAATTGAAAAACTAAAAAATCAATTTAAAAATTAAAACTCCAATTAAAAATAGATTTATATATTTATAATAATTGATTTAAATAAACTACCCAAATTTGTTTAAATTATTTGTTCTTCCTTATATTTAATTTCAATAGCTTTTGTTGAAAATTCAACACCAATTGTTGGTTTTGTTTGAACTCTAAATTCATTTCTGAATTTTTTTTAAATAAATTTTTCTAAATTAAATTTTCTTTTTGGATTAAATTTTAATAGTTGAAAAAAAACCTGCAAAATCTAGATAAAAGATTTGTTTTTCCAACTCCACTTTTTCCTATAAATATTATTTATATATTTATTTATATAATTATTTATATATTTATTTATATAATTATTTATATATTTATTTATATAATTATTTATGTATTTATTTATATAATTATTTATGTATTTATTTATAAATTTATTTATATATTTATTTATATATTTATTTTTATATTTATTTATATATTTATTTATATATTTATTTATATATTTATTTATAAATTTATTTATATATTTATTTATAAATGAACTGGAAAATGCGTTAAATAAATTTTACCAACTAAAACAATTTTAAAAATTTCACCAGTTTCTTGATTTGTATTTGGTAAAGCATAATTTGTATCACTTAAAACAGAATCAGAAACATCATTTTCTTGATTTTCAGAAAAACTTTTATTTTGTTCAATTATTTCATAATCAATTTGATTTGAATTTTCTTCAAAATTTGATGAATTATTTTTATCAAATTCATTCATTATTGTGTTTTTTTTTTAAAAGAAATAAAATAAAAAAAGAAAAAAAAAGAAAAAAATGAATTTAAATTTTTCTTCTTTCAAAAATTTTATTTTTAATTTTTTTTTTCTCCTTTTTTAATTAATTAAATTTTTATTTTTATTTCCTTAAAGTGAGAAAAATTTCGTGTTTTATTTTTGAAATTTAAATCTTTTTTTCTTTTCATTTTTTTCATTTTTTTCATTTTCTTTTTTTTTTTAAATGGTAAAAACAATTGAGGAAATTCTAAAAGGGATTATCAATAAAGAAGAAATAGCAGATTCGGAATTTTTTGTAGGAACAATTAAACAACAAACATTTTATGGGCATCGATTACTTTTTGCATTAGCAAGTGAAGTATGGCAAAAAATGTTTTATGGATCAACTTGGCTTGAAACGGCAAATCGTGAATTAGCTTATATAAAAATTCCCGATTTTGAACCAGAAGTATTTGAGCAAATTATGAATTTTGCCTACACAAGAAAAGTCCAAATTTCTTCTCAATATATTGCTTCTGATTTACTCAGAGCTGCTGAAAAATATATGATTCCTGATCTTCATCAACTGACAATTGAATTTTTAATGGAAAATTTAACTATTGAAAATTGTGTTGAAAATTTGGAACTTTCTCAAAGATATGAGAATTATTTTTTAAAACAAAAGGCTCTTGATTTTATTCAAAATAATGCTATGAAGGTCATTTTTAATAGAAAATGTTTTGTTGGTTTAAAAGAAGAATCGTTAGTTGAACTTTTATCTTTAAATAAATTGCAAGTTCCTGAAATTGAATTATTCAGACAAATTATTGAATGGGGAAAATGGGTTTGTGATGAAAATAATGTTGTTCCTGATCCAGAATATTTGAAACAATGTCTTGAGAAAGTTATTAATTTTATTCGTATCGAGGAAATTAGAGCTCCTGATGAACTCAATGAAATGAAGGAGTCTGGTTTGTTTGATGAGCAGTATATTGATAATATTATTAAAATGAATACTCAAGAAATTGTTGAAATGAAAAGTCGAAAAATGTGGCTTGACAAAGGACAGGTTGATATTTAAATATTTAAAATATTAAAAATATTCAAAAATATTCAAAAATATTCAAAAATATTCAAAAATATTCAAAAATATTTAAATTATTTAAATTATTCTAGATGGAAATTCTCCTTCTTTGTGCTGATAATAACGAAACAGATAGAGAAGATGTTAGACAATCAATTCTATTCACAGGAATTTACAAAGTGGATATAATCAATGCATTTGAAGAAATACCAACATTTGAACAAATAAAAAAATATAATGCAATATTTTGTTATTCACACGATTCATTCAAAAATTCAATTGAAATGGGAAATCTTCTTGCAGAATATGTTGAAAACGGAGGAGGAGTTGTTATTGCATCATATCCATGTTTGAACAATGCAAAAAATCAAAATGTTTTAGCTGGAAAATTAGTAACGAATGATTTTCTTCCAATTATCAAAGGAAATCGTATCATTAACAAACATTGTGATTTGGGTGAAATTCCTGATCAAAATCACCCTATTGTTGAAGGAATCAAAATTTTTGATGGAGGTGATTGGTCTTTTCATTATGATTTCAAACTGAATCAAGATTCTAAAGTGATTGCTTATTGGACTGATGGAACTCCTTTAATTATCGAAAAAAGACTTCAAAGAGATTTTGGAATTGTTCTTGTTATCAATTTTTATCCAGTTTCAAATAAGTCTTTAAAAGATTCAAAATGGAATCATTTAAGTGATGGGAAATTAATGATTTCAAATTCGATTGAGTATGTAGTCAACAATTAATTATCTTTTGCTTTTGAAATAAAAACAAAAAAGAAAAAAGTGGAACAAAAATATTTTTTTTTTTTTCAATTAATTTTCTTTAAATAACAAAAAAGAAAAACAAAACGGAATAAAAATTCTTTTCTTTTCTTTTCTTTTTGGAAATTTATTTTCTTTTTTTTGAATTAAATTAAATTAAATTAAATTTTCTTAATTTTCTTTTTTTTCAATTTTTTCAATTTTTTCAATTTTTTCAATTGGTTCATTCTGATGTTGATTTGCTCTTCTTTCTTTTTTACCAGATTGTGAAACATTTATCCATTGATCTTCTTGATAAAGTTTTTGAGCATTGGAAGATTTTGATGATAAAGATTGCTTAAAATTAATTGAAGGCAAAGAACGACGTTTCAAGTTCTTATTTTCAATTTCCAACGATCTAACTCTTGACAATAATTGGTCTCTCAAAGATTGAAGAGAATTAATTTGGTCAAGAAATTGTTCATTTTCATTGCGACTTTGCTCAAGTTCCATGTCTAAATGGTTAATCAACTCAGATTCTTGTTGATGATTTTTATAAAGTGAAGAAAAATTGGATTTATTTGCTGAATTCAGAACAGATTCATATTTAGATAGTCGACTTTTTTGATTTGCTGTGATTTTCTTGAAAAAACGATTTTTGGATTGGAGATGAAAGTTGTGATCATAAAGCATAACTAATCTTGTTTTGATTTTGTCGTTCACTTGTGGATTTTCAATTGTTTTTTGTGGCAAATTTTCGTTTTGTAAAGAAACACAGTTTTTCTCAGAATCATCAATTATTCGTATTAATTTTTGAATAAAATCATTGGAAATTACTTTTTCAAATTTGTCTTTTAATTTCTGGTATTTATTCTCCATTTTTTGCCATTTTTCAATAAAAAAGGATAAGCTTTCTTTCAACTGCAAATTCTCGTCTTGAGAATAATTGATCACGTGAATAATTTGTATAATTGTTTCAGAATATTGTTGGAAATGGTCGAGTGTGAATTTCTTTAGTTCATCAATTTCTTGTTTTAAATCTTTCACAAAAAAACCCAATTTTTGAGTAAAATTTGAATCAGCAAAACTTTTTTTTGCTTTTTTTTCGTCCTCAATTTGTTTTGATAAGGAATTATTTTGCTGTGAAATTTTCTGTTGATTTAATTGCTCATTTTGTAGTTTTTGTTTTGATTTTTGATATTTTTCTTTGTATATTCTAATTGAATTTTCCAAGTTCTGATTTCTTTCAGACTCTTGATTTGTTTTTTGGATTTGCTCGCTTAATTGAGACTTTAATTTCTCAATTTCCTTTTCCATTTCCATTTGCTTTTTTGAATAATTTTCCACTTCCAAATCATATTTATTTTGTTGCTGTTCAAATTTTTTTTTTTTGCGATCCATTTTTTGTATCAAAATTGCGCTTGATTCCATTTGGTCTTTGATTTGGTCTTCATAAGAAACTTTGAATTCCTGGATTTGCAATTCTTTCTGTTTAAGTTTTTCTTTTAATTCCTCATTTTGCTTTTTATATGTTTTGTTTTTTTCTCTAAAAAATTCCAATTTTTTTGACAAATCATTTCTTTCTTTTTTAAAATCATTAACGATATTTGGGATTTGTAAGGATCGTCTTTTTGTTTTGTCTATGTTTCTTTGTGGTTGTTTTTGTTGTTGAATTTCTTTTATTTGAATTGGATTTTCTTTTATTTCTTTTATTTCTTTTATTTCTTTTGTTTGAATTGGAATTTCTTTTATTTCTTTTATTTGAATTGGATTTTCTTTTATTTGAATTGGATTTTCTTTTATTTCTTTTATTTCTTTCATTTCTTTTGTTTGAATTGGAATTTCTTTCATTTCTTTTTTTGGTTCATTTCCTTTTATTATTGGTTTATTGGTTTTTTTCCTTAAATAAGAAGGTACAAATTTAGGACTTGTAGGTGCTGTTTTCTTTTCGAAAAGTGAAGTTAATTTTGAAACGCTTGTTGAAGTTTCCTCTTCGTCTTTTTTCATTTACAAAAAAACAAAAATTGAAATTGAAAGAAAAAAAAATGAAAAAATTAAAAATGAAAAAAAAATAATTCTGGCAAAAATTTTTTTCATTTTTTCTTTTAATTTCAATTCTAATTTCATTTTTTCTTTTAATTTCAATTCCAATTTCTCTTTTAATTTCAATTTCAATTTTAATTTCAATTGTTTTCAATTTCAATTTTGTTTTTTAATGACTTTTCGAACTTATACAAAAACATTTGCTTTTACAATTCATAATATTTCTGAAAGTCAAGAAATAGTTCTTGTTAAAGAAACTGCTTTTTCTGATAAACTTGAACTTGGTTCTATTTTAGAAATTTATCAAAGAGATCAACCTGAAAAATCTCATTTATTTACAAAAATTGAAAGTTTTAATAAAAAAAAAGGTAAATTCAAATTAAATTATAAATAAAATTATAAATAAAATTATAAATAAAATTATAAATAAAATTATAAATTAAATTATAAATTAAATTATAAATAAAATTATAAATAAAATTATAAATAAAATTATAAATAAAAATATAAATAAAATTATAAATAAAATTATAAATAAAATTATAAATAAAATTATAAATAAAATTATAAAATAAAATTATAAATAAAATTATAAAATAAAATTATAAATTAAATTATAAATAAAATTATAAATTAAATTATAAATTAAATTATAAATTAAATTATAAATTAAATTATAAATTAAATTATAAATAAAATTATTAATAAAATTATAAATAAATTATAAATAAATTATAAATTAAAATTATAAATAAATTATAAATTAAATTATAAATAAAAATTATAAATAAAATTATAAATAAATTATAAATAAAATTATAAATAAAATTATTAATAAAATAATAAATTATAAATAAAATTATAAATAAAATTATAAATAAAAATAATTAAATAAAATTAAAAATAAAATTAAAAATTATAAATAAAATTATAAATAAAAATTATAAATAAAATTATAAATAAAAATTTATAAATAAAATTATAAATAAAAATTATAAATTAAATAATAAATAAAAATTATAAATAAAATTATAAATTAAATTATAAATTAAATTATAAATTAAATAATAAATAAAATAATAAATAAAATTATAAATAAAATTATAAAATAAAATTATAAAATAAATTAAAAATTTATATATTAAATTATAAATAAAATTATAAATAAAATTATAAAAATAAATTATATATTAAAATTATAAATAAAATTATAAAAAAAATTATAAAATAAATTATAAATTAAAATTATAAATAAAATTATAAATAAAATTATAAAATAAAAATAAATAAAAATTATAAAATAAAATTATAAATAAAATTATAAATAAAATTATAAATAAAATTATAAATAAAATTATAAATAAAATTATAAATAAAATTATAAATAAAATTATAAATAAAAATTATAAATAAAATTATAAATAAAATTATAAATAAAATTATAAATAAAATTATAAATTAAATTATAAATAAAATTATAAAATAAAATTATAAATAAAATTATAAATAAAATTATAAATAAAATTATAAAATTAAAATTATAAATAAAAATTATAAATTAAAATTATAAATTAAATTATAAATTAAAAAAATTATATAAATAAAATTATAAATTAAATTATAAATTAAAATTATAAATTAAATTATAAATTAAATTATAAATTAAATTATAAATTAAATTATAAATTAAATTATAAATTAAAATTATAAATTAAATTATAAATTAAATTATAAATAAAAATAAAAATTTAAATTATAAAAATAAATTAAATTATAAATTAAATTATAAATTAAATTATAAATTAAATTATAAATTAAATTATAAATTAAATTATAAATTAAATTATAAATTAAAATTATAAATTAAATTATAAATTAAATTATAAATAAAAATTATAAAATTAAATTATAAATTATAAATTAAATTATAAATTAAAATTATAAATAAAATTATAAAATTATTAAAATAAATTATAAATTAAATTATAAATTATAAATAAAATTATAAATAAAATTATAAATAAAATAATAAATTAAATTATAAATTAAAATTATAAATTAAAATTATAAATTAAATAATAAATTAAATTATAAATAAAATTATAAATAAAATTATAAATAAAATTATAAATAAAATTATAAATTAAATTATAAATTAAATTATAAATAAAATTATAAATAAAATTATAAATAAAATAATAAATTAAATTATAAAATTAAATTATAAATAAAATTATAAAATAAAATTATAAATAAAATTATTAATAAAATTATAAATAAAATTATAAAATAAAATTATAAATTAAATTATAAATAAAATTATAAATTAAATTATAAATTAAATTATAAATTAAATTATAAATTAAATTATAAATTAAATTATAAATAAAATTATAAATAAAAATTATAAATAAAAATTATAAATAAAATTATAAATAAAATTATAAATTAAATTATAAATAAAAATAAAATAAAATTATAAATAAAATTATAAATAAAAATTATAAATAAAATTATAAATAAAATTATAAATAAAATTATAAATAAAATTATAAATTAAATTATAAATAAAATATAAATTAAATTATAAATAAAATTATAAATTAAATTATAAATAAAAATTATAAATTAAATTACAAATTAAATTATAAATAAAATTATAAATAAAATAATAAATAAAATTATAAATTAAATATAAATTAAATTATAAATAAAATAATAAATTAAATATAAATTAAATTATAAATAAAATTATAAATTAAATTATAAATAAAAATATATATTAAATTATAAATAAAAATATAAAATTAAATTATAAATTAAATTATAAATTAAATTATAAATAAAATTATAAAATAAAATTATAAAATAAAATTATAAATAAATTATAAATAAAATAATAAATAAAAATATAAATTAAATTATAAATTAAATTATAAATAAAATTATAAATAAAATTATAAATTAAATTATAAATAAAATTATAAATTAAAATTGTAAATAAAATTATAAATTAAATTGTAAATAAAAATTATAAATAAAAATTATAAAATAAATTATATATTAAATTATAAATAAAATTATAAATAAAATTATAAATAAAATTATAAATTAAATTATAAATAAAATTATAAATAAAATTATAAATAAAAATTATAAATAAATAATTATAAATAAAATTATAAATAAAATTATAAATAAAATTATAAAATAAAATTATAAATAAAATTATAAATAAAATTATAAATTAAAATTATAAAAATAAATTATAAAATAAAATTATAAATAAAATTATAAATTAAATTATAAAAAAAAATTATAAATAAATTATAAATAAATTATAAATAAAATTATAAATAAATTATAAATAAAAATTATAAATAAAATTATAAATTAAAATTAAAATTAAATTATAAATTAAATTATAAATAAAATTATAAATAAAATTATAAATAAAATTATAAATTAAAAATATAAATTAAAATTACAAATTAAATTATAAATAAAATTATAAATTAAATATATAAATTAAAATATAAATAAAATAATAAATTAAAATTATAAATTAAATTATAAATTAAAATTATAAATTAAATTATAAATTAAATTATAAATAAAAATTATAAATAAAATTATAAATGGAAAATTATAAATTAAATTATAAATAAAATTATAAATAAAATTATAAATAAATAATAAATTAAATTATAAATTAAATTATAAATAAATTTATAAATAAAAATTATAAATAAATTTATAAATAAAATTATAAATTAAATTATAAATTAAAATTATAAACAAAATTATAAACAAAATTATAAATAAAATTATAAATTAAATTATAAATTAAATTATAAATAAAATATAAATAAAATTATAAATAAAATTATAAATTAAATTATAAATAAAATTATAAATAAAATTATAAATTAAATTATAAATAAAATTATAAATAAAAATTATAAATAAAATTATAAATTAAATTATAAATTAAAAATATAAATAAAATTATAAATAAAATTATAAATAAAATTATAAATAAAATAAATTAAATTATAAATAAAAATTATAAAATTAAATTATAAATAAAATTATAAATTAAATTATAAATAAAATTATAAATTAAATTATAAATTAAATTATAAATAAAATTATAAATAAAATTATAAATAAAATTATAAATTAAATTATAAATTAAATTATAAATAAAATTATAAATTAAATTATAAATTAAATTATAAATAAAATTATAAATAAAATTATAAATAAATTTCTAAATAAATTTCTAAATAAATTTCTAAATAAATTTCTAAATAAATTAAAAGGACACTTCCAGATTAGTATCAGAAAAGATATTGCCAAAAATTTTAATTTTCAAACACAACAATTAATTTTAGTAAATATTATTCCACATCAAACAATGTCAGTTGAATCGATTGAAATTTCAACAAAAGATTATCATTTCACAAGAAGTGAAATGTGGAAATTACAAAGAAATTTAAGCTCATCCTGTGTATATCAAGGCCAAATTATTAAATTTAATCAAACTCGAGTTAAAATTTCAAAAATTATCAAAAATAAAGAAAGAGTTAAATCAGGTGTAATTAATGAAAGAACAAAATTTATTTTTTCAAGCAGATCTTCTCATTATATAATTATGATCCAAATTTCCCAAGAAATGTGGCATTTTGATTATAATGGTGATCTTTTATTTGAGAAAACTTTATATAGTTTTTTCACAAATTTATTTCAAAAATGGACAAAATCTTCTTCAAATCATTGTCTTAGTATATTTTTTTTTTCTCGATTTGAATCATTAAATGAAAATCAAAATGAAAATGAAAATGAATTTATGGATCTATTTATTCCAATCATTATTTGTCAACCATATCTTGAATTTGATAAAATTATGCAAAAAATCCAACATCAATTCCAAAATTTTTCAAATATTATTTCTCAAATGAAAAATAATTCAAAAAATAAAAACCAAAATCCCATTTTATCAACAGCAAAAAATGGGAATATTTTAGAAGCAATTAACATAGCAATAAATATTCTTGAAAATTTTTCAATGAATCAAGATTTAAGAAGAAGTGGAGAAAAGATTCTAATTGTAACTCCAGGATCTGGAGTATTTCATGTAGAAAAAGAACTTAGAAAATTAACTAAAAATAGAATTCATTATAATGGATTTTTTATTGAAATTGTTTCTGTAAATCAACCATCTTTAAGCGCAGTTCCTTTATTTATTGAAAATGCTTTTGATAATGAAAACCAACAACAAAAATTGAAACAAACACTTCCTTATTGGATTCATATGAGTTTTAGTGAAATTAAGAATCCTAAACAAAACACTCCCAAAAAATTATTCCAAGAAAACAAAATGAATAACAATTCTAATAATAACTCAAATTCTATATTCCAAAAAAATAATTTCCAAAACTCTTTTATGAAAGACCAAGACCAAGACCCAGCAATCAATTTCTTCGAAACAAGAAATGAACAACATGAACAAAACGAAAATATTCACAAGAAAAATGTGGATAAATCAAAAACCTTTTTTTCATTTGATCATGATTCTGATTTCTATCCTTCTTTATCAGGAATGAATTTAGAAAAAAATTTCGAAACCCCAAAATATTTCCAAATTTTTGGATTTGGGGAGAATATGGATCAAAAAACCCCAAAACGATTGCAATCAACAGACGCCTTTACAAGTCTTTGGCGCAAAAAACATGATGAAAATGTTTTTACTCAATTGTGTAAATTTCCAGAATTTGTGATTCAAATTCAAAATAAGAAAAAAGCAATTAATCACAAAAGAACATTTTCTTCAGATGGAATCGATGATCATGACAAAGTATTTGATGAGAATAACTCTGGAGGTTTAAGAAGACACCCAAGATTCATGTCAACACCAAATTTGTATAAAACAGCAATTCAATCCGAAAATGAGTCGGATCAAGACGAAAATTCCAAACAAGAAAACCAAGATGATTTCCCAAATACATCAACTGGCTATGGAAACAGAACCACTGATTCAAATCAAAAAAATGAAGTGAGCAAGTTTGCAAACGATCTTGATATTCCTCAAAATTCAGAACGTATTTTGCTTGGAGGATTTGCAAATATTTCAGAAAACTCTTTGATTCTTCCCTATAAATCAATTTTCCCTGATTATATTTTACGTTTATCAAAGGAGCAACGATCTCGACAAATCACAATCCAAAATATGGAAACAATTCATTCATATCAAGTTACCAAAAATAAAAGCGGTTTTTTAAAACAAAAAACGGAAAGAAATCAATCCAAAAAATCAAATAATTTAGAAAAAGAAAAATTCACTCCAGAAAAAAGCAAATCAGCAAAAAAGCCAAATGAAAAAACAGATCCTAAATTATCAATCGGAATTTCTCGAACAGGAATACAAGTTCCGAGACAAAACTCAATAGATTACTTACAAACAAGACGGTCTTATGCAGGCAAAAGACCGCCAGGTTTGGATGAGATGGAAAGAGAAGTAATTTATTCGCCATTGGAATTCAACGAGCATCCTTTTTCATTTAATAATATTGTGGATATCAATGATATTCAAGAATCACTAGAAAAAAAACAGCGCAAACTCTGTGGCTCAAATTTCTCGTGGAATGAAAGGAAAATCAGACAAAATCACAGCAAAATCCGATTCTTTATCCGAAATTTGGGATATTCGCAATCGTGAATCGCCACCAGAACTTGAGATTTCCGATTTAAATCCTTTTCAAATTGAATCCATTAATACATATTTTAATCGCAAAAATCACCAAATTTTTTGGAATGAAATTTCTGCTCTTTCTGGTGATGTCTTTAATTTTTCGATCGATAAAACCCTCACAAATTACCAAATACTCGCAGAACCTTTTTTACTACCACTTTCTGTTGACTATTTTCCTGATCAAAACGAGCTCAATTCTGAATACACTTGTTCTTTTTATCAACTTCTCAATGAAAATAGTAACTGTATCTCTATTAATGATTTACTTATTGAACTAGTTTCTCAAAGACTCGACCAAAATTTCCAGATTTCTTTATCAATCATTTCGGAATATCTCCAAAAAACTATTTATTACTTATCAAAAAAAAATATTTTCCATAAAATCATTTGTAATTATCGAGAACAAATTATTGATGTTCAATCATTTTCTCGAAACAATTATTTTATTTCTTCAAAAAGTCTTTCTTTTCCAAATTCTCAAGATCCAAAAAAAGAAAATGTTTTGTTTTCTGAGAATCCAAATTCTATTGAGAAAAATATTCATCAAATTAGATATATTCATCTCCCAACAGAAAAGCATACAAAAACTCAACAAAAAGAAAACAAAAAAACTTTAGAAAACTCTATAAAATATCCCAATACAGATCCAAACAAACAAAAAAAAACTCCTTTTTTAAGAAGAATAATCCAAACATCATTTTTGTCTTCAAAAGAAAATTCAAATGAAAATTTAAAAGAAAATTCAAAAGAAAATTCAAATGAGAATTCAAAAGAAAATTTAAAAGAAAATTTAAAAGAAAATTTAAAAGAAAATTCAAATGAAAATTTAAAAGAAAATTTAAAAGAAAAAAAAGAAAATATCGATCTTACAGATGATAAACAAGATGGAAAAGCAAAAATTCAAAAAAAACTAAACTCAAAATCCTTCATAAAACCAAAAAATTACCAATTCTTTCTTTATTCACCATTTACAAAAGAATTCAATTCAAAACAAATTCAATTTCCAAATAATTTTTTAAATAATTTCCGTTGGAATCAATTAGACGAATTAATATGTGGAAATTCAAAGCTATTTAATTCAGCACAAACAAGAAAAATCAAGTATTCTTTAATTCCAAATGAATATAACATAACGCTTTTCCAAAAATCATTTGCCGTTTTTTATCAAGAATGGATTCTACAATTTGTTCAACAATCAGCAAAAGAACCATCCAAAATAATATTTATCGAAAAGAAAAATAAAAAATCAACAAGAATGATGAAAGTGGAATTTCAAAACAATCCAAAAAATTCAAGGTTTGAATGGATCTATTTAACAATTCCTCCTTTTTTTCAGGAATCTCAGAATTATCACATTGAAATTCAATGGATTGTTGCTTCAAATTTTACAATAACCCAATTCATTTCGGATGCATCAAGAATAGCACAAAACAACGGGATGAAACTTGTACAAGTCCCTTATCAAACACCATCAAATTATGTTAAAAATTGTCCATTTTTAATCACAAAATTTCTCGAATTGAATTTTGATTGTTTATCTTTTTTTAGCAAAAAATTTATACTTATTATGCTTTGTAAAAAACTAAAATTTACAGTTGAATTTGTCCCTAATTCAATTGATTTAGCAAATGGTATTTGGTGGAATGATTTGGTTCAGCAAAAAAATTCTTATCAATTTTTGGATAAGCAAATATGTCTTCTTGATTATTCTGGTGACATTTTTGTTTTTTGTTCTCAATTCGGTTTTTTTTGCACTTTGAATTGTTTTAATTCATTCAATCAAAAAAAATTGAAAGAAGATTTTCTTTTGGAAATTGTTCATAAAATTGATTTATTTTATCAAAAGTTTATTTTGTTTGATAAACTTTTGATTCAAAACTTTAATTCCTTTCCATTCAAGAAAATTTTTGAAAATAATTAAAAAAAAATTTTTTTTTCATTTTCATTTTTTTCTTTTCATTTTTTTTTAATAATAATAATTAAAAATGAATCCAAATGAAAATGATGATAGATTTAGTGCAAGATTTTCAGATCCTAAATTTAAAAAATTTTCAAAAAGAAATTTAAAAATTAAAGTTGATTCAAGATTTCAAAAAATGAATGAAAACAAAGATTTTCAAAAAACAGCAAAATATGATAAATATGGAAGAAAAATCAAAACAAAAACATTTGAACCAAATAATTATTTTGAAATTGAAACAGAAGAAACACAAAGAAAAGGGAATAAAGCAAATAAAAAAATGAAATTTATTGAATTAGAAAATCAATTAGAAAATCACAAATCAAATTCCAAAAGCAAATCCAAAAATAAATTTAAATCCGTTTCTATTGAATCTTCTGAAAATGATGAAGATGAAAAAGATAATAATTTTTATTATGATAAAAACCATCTTGATGGAGAAGAAACAAAAAGAATTGCGATTGTTAATATTGATTGGAATTTTATTCATGCAGTTGATCTTTTATCTTTATTTAGAAGCTTTTTGCCGACAACAGGAGCGGTTTTATCAGTTAAAATATATCCAAGTCAATATGGATTAAAGATGATGGAAAAAGATGAAATATATGGGCCACCAAGAGATATTATTCAAGAAAAAGAAAAATCCAATATTAATAAAGATGATAAAAATATTAATAAAGATGATAAAAATATTATTGATGATAAAAATATTAATGATGATGAAAATATTAATGATGATAAAAATATTAATGATGATAAAAATATTATTGATGATGAAAATAATATTATTGATGATGATGAAAATATTATTGATGATGATAATATTTTTGGAACTGAATATTCACTTTCAAATTTTCAAGAATCAAACGATGAAAGTTTTGATCAAGAAAAACTTCGAAAATACGAAAAACAAAAAATGAGATATTATTTTGCAGTTGCAGAATTTGATTCAAAAGAAACAGCACTTTCAGTATATAATAATTGCGAAGGAATGGAATATATACAAAGTTCAAATCTATTAAATTTATCATTTGTGCCTGATGAAATGGAATTTGAACAGAAACCAAAAGAAGTTGCCACAGATGTTCCATCTGGATATCATCCCATTAATTTTTATACAAAGGCTCTTCAGCATTCCAAAGTTGAGCTAACTTGGGATCAACCTGATGCAAGAAGACAAATTATTTTGAACTCAAAATTAGAGGATCAAGAAATTAACGAAGATATTTATCAAGAATTTATTGCTTCTGATTCAGAATCAGAATCAGAATCAGAATCAGAATCGCAACCAAAAATGGAGCCAAATGAAGCTGCAAATTCCAATTCTGAAAAAACAGAAACAAATGATGAAAAAATAAATGATGAAAAAAAAAATAACATTCAGAATGAAGAAGAAGTGAAAAAATTGAAACCAAAATATCGCAATCGGTTTAAGGAATTATTAGAGCATATACACCAAAAAGAGAAGGAACAAGAAGATATCGAAATTACTTTTATTCCTGGTTTATCAGAAAAAGCCCAAGAAATACTAGAAAGCAAGAAAGAAAAAGAAGAATCTCAAAATAAATCAAGTTGGGAAAAATACAAAGATAAATTGAAGGAAAAAAACAAGCTGAAGAAAAAATCAAAACAAGATAAAAACAGATCAAAAGATGAAGACGAAAATTCCCAAGATGAAAATGATGATCAAAGTTTGTTTTCTGATGATATTGAAATTGATGAAGATGATCCATTTTTTATTTCAGAACTTGGAAATTCTTTCAGATCTAAAAAGAAAACAAACAAAAAGAAAAACAATAAGAAAAAGCAAATGGATCAAGAAACAAAGAATGAAGAAATGAAAAAAGAAAATCAAGAAAAGGCTGAACTTGAATTGCTTATGCTTAATGATAAAGTGAAATTTGGTGACAATTTAAGCAAACAAAAAAGTCAAGAAAATGAAAAATTAATTTTGAATCAAAAAAACAAGAAAAAAAGAAAAAAAGAAATTAAAGAAGATCAAAATTTTCAATTTAATCCACAAGATGAAAGATTTAATCGTTTATATGATTCTCATCTTTATAATTTAGATCCAACAAATCCACTTTATCAATCTTCACAAGCAACTAATGAAATTAGAAAAGAACAATTAAAAAGGCATGAACATTTACATGAAGATTTTGAAAATGTTGATCAAATTAAGAAAACAAAACTTTCATTAAATTCTAATCAAAATTCAAATCAAAATTCAAATCAAAAAAAAGAATTTAAAAATAGAAATTCTCAAATTGATTCTTTAGTTTCAAGAATTAAAAGAAATATTTCACAAAAATCTTTTAAAAAGAAATAAATTCAAATTAAAATCAAAATAGAAATTTAAATCAAAACAAATCAAATAGAAATTAAAATTTAAATAGAAATCAAAATCAAAATTCAAATCAAAATTAAAATCAAAATTCAAATCAAAAAAAAGAATTTAAAAATAGAAATTCTCAAATTGATTCTTTAGTTTCAAGGATTAAAAGAAATATTTCACAAAAATCTTTTAAAAAGAAATAAATTTAAATCAAATCAAATAGAAATTCAAATCAAATCAAATAGAAATTCAAATCAAAATTCAAATTAAGAAAACAAAACTTTCATTAAATTCTAATCAAAAATCAAATAGAAATTCAAATCAAAAAAAAGAATTTAAAAATAGAAATTCTCAAATTGATTCTTTAGTTTCAAGGATTAAAAGAAATATTTCACAAAAATCTTTTAAAAAGAAATAAATTCAAATTAAAATTTAAATCAAAATTCTAATCAAAAATCAAATAGAAATTCAAATAATAAAATAAAAAAAATAATTTTGATTTTTGATTTTATTTGATTTAAAAGAAAATGATAAAAGAAAATAAATTGTGATTATTAAATTGATCTTAATTTTTATCATCATTTTCTTTATCATTTTCTTTATCGTTTTCTTTATAATCTTCTTTATCATCTTCTTTATCATCTTCATTTAAATTTTGATCTAAATTTTGATTTTCATTTGGAAAATTAAATTGTTGATGAAGTTCATTCAAATAACTTTCAAGTTGAGAATCAAGTCGATTTTCAAATTCAATATCAAGTTCATTTAGAGGAAGATCTCCAAATTGGTTTCCAATTGTTTCAAGTTGATTTTCAATTCTATCAAGTTCGATTTTCAAGTTCATTATCAATTTCATTATCAATTTCATTATCAATTTCATTATCAATTTCATTTTCGAATATTTCAAGTTCATTTTCAAGTTGAATTCCAGAACCAGAACCAGAATTAGAAACAAGCACACCAAAACCAAAATCAAGATTATCATTTGCCAACAAATTATCTTCATCTTGATTAAGAATATTTCTTTGTTTTTCACGTTGTTCTTGAATTTTTCTTTTTCTTTCTTCTTCTTCGTGAATTCTGAGTTTTTCTTGATTTTCTTTCTCAATTCTTTCTGTTTCTTCTTGATCTAATTGAATAAGATCATCAGCCAAATCAAGACCCAAATCTGTGGATAAAAATTGATCCAAATTGGGAATAATTTCCTTATTTTTCCAAATAAAATTAATAACAGAATCACGAAGTTTAACAATCCCATATAATTCTGCAACTTCGAATAATTCCAAAGCAGAATCTTGATTCAAACCATTTAGAAGAATTGAAATGCATTTTTTTTGCAGTTTTTCTGAGCCTGAAAATTGATAATAATCTGGTGCATTAATCAAGTCAAGAGCCAAAGAATTTGAGTTGATATGCTCAACAGAATCAGTATAAAGATAGCGAATAATGGCTTGCAAAGACTCGATACTTCTTCCGCTTAAATCAGGAGCGGAGTTTGAATCGTCGTTAACGGATTCAAACATTCTTCGATAAAGTTCACTTCTTGCTGCCAAAATTATTTTGTGAATTTTCAGCTCAGAATCCTCAATTAGGATTCGGAAATCCTTTGAGTCTTCGTCGTGATAAAGTTGTGAGATATCCTCTGAGAATATTTTTGGAAATGCTATTGTTCCCCCAATATAATTTATCTTTTCAATTTTTCGATATCCATTCACTTTGAACATTTGAATTAATTTCTTTGTTTTTTTGAATATTTCTTCCGTTTGAACTTCGAAAATTCCCGAATAAACAAATGTGAAGAAAATCTTTAAAACTGGTGATGGATATTGCTCCAGTTTAGTTTTGATGATATGCTGGAGTTTTGGGGTTAACGGAACAATTTTTTTTGTTTTTGGAATTTTTGGAGTTTTTGTTTTTTCTTTGATTTCTTTTTCATCTTCTTCAATTTTTTCATCTTCTTCAATTTTTTCATCAATAAACATTGAATGGCTTAAAAAAGATAAATCAGGCTCCTCCATTCTAATATCAAAAAAAGGCCAAACCACACCAAAAATTTCTTTCTTATCAGAAGAAGTGACTTGGAATGTTGCCAATTCAAGAACAAGTTCTGAAGCGAAAAAGTTTTTGAAATCAAACGAAATTTCGGGTTCGAATTGCATTAAATGAACATCATTATAAAACTCCTTATTTCCTTTTGTTCCTGAATAAACAACAATATTTGAGTTCCATTCGCCCATAAAAAAATCATCTCGAGAAGAAGGAGGATTTTTTGAAGGGATTTTCCTCCAAACTTGAGAAGAAATATCGCACACAAAAACATCATTATTGTTTAAATTTGTTGCGCGAGAAAATCCTCCAAAAACAATATGAAGATTATTGATCATAACTGAATTATGACTTTCAACTGGATTTGGGGTGTTTCCAGTTGTTTTAATTTCTTTCCATTGATTTGTTTCAAAATTATACGACCAGAGATCATTCAAATTATCACTGGAAGTTTTTCCACCAAAAATAAGCATTTGATCTTTATAAATAGTGGCTGTATGACTAATTCTTTTTGGAGGAAGAGATTTTTCATTCTGATTTAATTCTTGATTTAATTCTTTCTCGTCATTCATTCTTGGAATGACTAATTCCCAAATATTTGTTGCAAAATCAAAGCTCCAAATTTCATTGAAATGAGTTGAAAAAAAAAACGAATAATGTTGACCTCCAAACACATATAATTTATTCTTATAAACAACACTTGTGTGATAATTTCTTGCTGAAGGAGGCGGATATTTTTTCTCTTTATATTCTGTTTTGTAAATAACTTTATGCCATTGATTATTTTCAAGATCAAGATAAAACATGTCATTTGAATCCTTTAAAAATCCTGTTTCATTACTTAATCCTCCAAAAATATACATTCTTCCTTGGAATAAATTTGTTGAATTCCCCCATCTTGCAAATGGTATTGTTCCTTTTTGTTCTTCTTCTTTCCATTCTTGAGTTTCTAAATTAAATGACCATAAATCTCGATACATTTTAGGTGGATTTTCGGAGTAAAATCCCCCAAATGAATATAATTTGTTGTTGAAAATTACACATGCTGGTTTTGCTCTTGGTGGTGGTTTTCCTGTTTCAACTTTGGCTTCTTTCCAATTATAAAGATCTTGAGCTTAATTTTTATTTTAATTTTTAATTTTGAATTTTAAATTTTATTTTGAATTTATTTTTGAATTTAATATTGAATTTAATATTTAATTTAATTTTGAATTTATTTTTGAATTTAATATTAAATTTAATTTTGAATTTAATTTTGAATTTAATTTTGAATTTAATTTTGTTAATTTAATTTTGAATTTAATTTTGAATTTAATTTTGAATTTAATTTTGAATTTAATATTGAATTTAATATTGAATTTAATTTTGAATTTAATTTTAAAATTTAATATTGAATTTAATTTTGAATTTAATTTTTTTGAATTTAATTTTGAATTTAATTTTGAATTTAATTTTTGAATTTAATTTTAGAAATTTAATTTTGAATTTAATTTTGAATTTAATTTTTTGAATTTTTTTTGAATTTAATGAATTTTTTAATTTATTTTTGAATTTAATTTTGAATTTAATTTTTGAATTTAATTTTTTTGAATTTAATTTTTTGAATTTAAATATTTGAATTTAATTTTAAATTTTAATTTTGAATTTAATATTGAATTTAATTTTGAATTTAATTTTTTTGAATTTAATATTTAATTTAATTTTGAATTTAATTTTGAATTTAATATTGAATTTAATATTTGAATTTAATATTGAAGATTTAATTTTTTTGAATTTAATTTTTTTGAATTTAATTTTGAATTTAATTTTGAATTTAATTTTTGAATTTAATTTTTGAATTTAATTTTTTTGAATTTAATTTTTTAATTTTGAATTTAATTTTGAATTTAATTTTGAATTTAATTTTTTTAATTTTTTTAATTTAATTTTGAATTTTTGAATTTTTTTGAATTTAATTTTGAATTTAATTTTGAATTTTTTTTGATTTAATATTGAATTTAATTTTAATTTATTTAAATTTAATTTTGAATTTTTGAATTTTTTGAATTTAATTTTTTTTAAATTTAATTTTTGAATTTAATTTTAAATTTTTAATTTGAATTTTTTTGAATTTAATTTTGAATTTAATTTTTAATTTAATTTGAATTTAATTTTTTTGAATTTAATTTTGAATTTAATTTTTAATTGAATTTAATTTTGAATTTAATTTTGAATTTAATTTTGAATTTAATTTTGAATTTAATTTTGAATTTAATTTTTGAATTTTTGAATTTAATTTTGAATTTAATTTTGAATTTTTGAATTTAATTTTTAATTTAATTTTTTTTGAATTTAATTTTTTAATTTTGAATTTAATTTTTGAATTTAATTTTGAATTTAATTTTTTAATTTTTTTAATTTTTTTAATTTGAATTTTTTTTGAATTTAATTTTAAATTTAATTTTTTAATTTTGAATTTAATTTTGAATTTAATTTTTGAATTTAATTTTTTTGAATTTAATTTTTGAATTTAATATTGAATTTAATATTGAATTTAATTTTTAATTTAATTTTTGAATTTTATTTTATTTTGAATTTAATTTTGAATTTAATTTTGAATTTAATTTTGAATTTAATTTTGAATTTAATTTTGAATTTAATTTTGAATTTAATATTGAATTTAATATTGAATTTTATTTTTGAATTTAATTTTGAATTTAATTTTGAATTTAATTTTGAATTTAATTTTGAATTTAATTTTGAATTTAATTTTGAATTTAATTTTGAATTTAATTTTGAATTTAATATTTAATTTAATTTTGAATTTAATATTTAATTTAATTTTGAATTTAATTTTGAATTTAATTTTGAATTTTGAATTTAATTTTGAATTTAATTTTGAATTTAATGTACACATTTAATTTAACTATTTTAATGTAATAAAGAATAATGAAAAATGAAAAATGAAAAATGAATTTAATTTTGAATGACGTTATTAAAAAAAAAAAGAAGAAAAATTAAAAATTAAAAAAAAAAGGAGAAAAAAATAATTTCATTTTTCTTTTTTCCTTTTTTCTTTCATCAAATTTAAATTAATAAATAAATCAAAAAAAGTATTAAATAATAAAATTTTATTGAGTAAAACATTTTTATAAAATTAAATTTTAAAATTTTTTTTAGTGAGTAAATCAAAAACAAAATCAAAATCAATTCTTTTAAATTCTAATTGGAATGATCTTCAAAATGCAATGAAATTAAGAAAAGCTTGGAGTGATTTAGTTTTATTAAAAAATAAACCTGAAAAACAGAACAAATTTCAAGAATTTAATTTAATATATTTTTATTGTTTTTCTCAAAAACCAAATGAAAAATATATTGAGTAAATTAATTATAAAATTATTTATAAAATTATTTATTAAATTATATATAAAATTATTTATTAAATTATTAATAAAATTATTTATAAAATTATTTATAAAATTATTTATTAAATTATTAATAAAATTATTTATAAAATTATTTATAAAATTATTTATAAAATTATTTATAAAATTATTTATAAAATTATTTATAAAATTATTTATAAAATTATTTATAAAATTATTTATAAAATTAAATATAAAATTAATTATAAAATTATTTATAAAATTAATTATAAAATTATTTATTAAATTATTTATAAAATTATTTATTAAATTAATTATAAAATTATTTATAAAATTATTTATAAAATTATTTATAAAATTAATTATAAAAATTAAATATAAAATTATTTATAAAATTATTTATAAAATTATTTATTAAATTATTTATATAAAATTATTTATAAAATTATTTATTAAATTATTTATAAAATTATTTATAAAATTATTTATAAAAAATTTAATTTATTAAAAATTATTTATAAAATTAATTATTAAATTAATTATAAAATTATTTATAAAATTTATTTAAATAAAATTAATAATTATAAAATTATTTAAAAATTAAAATTTATTTATAAAATTAAAAAATTATTTAAAATTAAAAAATTAAATATAAAATTATTTATATTAAAATTAATTATTAAATTAAAAATTATTTATAAAAATTAAAATTATAAAATTAAATTATAAAATTAATTATAAAATTAATTATAAAATTCATTTATATAAATTATTTATTAAATTAAATTATTTATTAAATTATTTATAATATTATAAATTATTTATAAAATTTATTTATTTATAAAATTATTTATAAAATTATTTATAAAATTATTTATAAAATTATTTATAAAAATTATTTATAAAATTAATTATAAAATTAATTATAAAATTAATTTATAAAAATTATTTATAAAATTATTTATAAAATAAAAATTATTTGTAAAATTATTTATAAAATTATTTATTTAAAATTAAATATTAAATTAAATATTAAAAATTAATTATTAAATTATTTTATAAAATTATTTATAAAATTATTTATAATATTATTTATAAAATTATTTATAAAATTATTTATAAAATTAATTATTAAATTAAATATAAAATTATTTATAAAATTATTTATTAAATTATTTATAAAATTAATTATAAAATTAAATATAAAATTATTTATAAAATTATTTATAAAATTAAATATAAAATTAAATATAAAATTATTTATAAAATTATTTATAAAATTATAAAAGATTTTCAAATCATTCTCAATTTGGAAATATCCTTGCATCCCAATTTGCTCAAAATATCTTTCCAATTCTAAAACTTGCAGAAAAAAACATTTCTCAAGAAAAATTATTAGAATCCATTTTAGAAACTCAACAAAAAAATAATTTAATTGAAATTTTAACAAACATCCAATTTTTAATCAAAGAATTTAATATAAAAAAACACTTTTTATCAAAAAACTTTCTTGAAGTTTGCATTGATTTTCTAAAATTAGCAAATTATTTAATATTTCCAGAAGAAATTAAAGATAATGTGATAGAAAATGAAGTTGATCTTAAAAAATCTTTATATTCAAACTTAAATTGTAAAAAATTTAATAACTTGATAATTTTTGGTTTGATTTGATTTAATTCATCTTCCAAACAAAACAAAATAGCTCAAGAAATATCCTCAAAAATATTCACTCAATTAACCTCCATTCAAACTACTCTTGTTTCAATGAAGGAAGCAACAAACATTTTAATTCAACACAATCTCATCCAAAAATATATTCAAGTTTTAATCACTTTCCAGACAAACAATATTCAAAACAAATTACAATTTTTTCAAAAATACATCTCTTTAATCAACATTATTTTCCACAAAGATCATTTCTCAATCAAATTTATCAAAAACATATTACAATTAAAATTTATACAAGAAATTGTTGATTATTTAAATAATTTTATCAATAACAAAGAATCTGGTTTTGGGGTTGAAGTTCTTCAAGTTATACAATTACTTCTGAACTCTTTGAAATATTCTCATCCAATTTCCACTCTTTTTCACAACAACTTCCTTGAAAATAATGCATATGAAATCATTTTAAATATTTTGGAAATTTTTTTTGAAAATGGATCGGATTGTTTAATTCAAATTTCAAAAGTGTTGAATATTCTTAGTGAATTGGTATTTTTGAAAGAATTCAATGAATTGAAACCAAATCTTCAAACAAAAATGGAATTGGAAGATGATTCATATGGAAATATCATTACAAATTCAACCCCTTTCAAAATTCTGCAAACTCTTTTTCTTAATCATTTTAATTCTTCTCCAAATTCCTATCTTTTGGTTGTTTTACAAAGAATAGTTTCAATTATTAGCATCAATCCCAAAAATTATGAAATGGTTCATTCAGAAACAATTAATGCTTTTTATGATATTTTTACTCAACTTGATCCAAATTTTCAAGTAATCAATATATATAATAAATATTTTTTTTTTCATTTAATTTTAATTTTAATTCTCAAATTTTAGATTTCCTTCATTTCAATTTTCTCAAATTATATCAAAATTAAACAAAAAATTTCATTTGAAGATTTGGCAAAATTACTTGAATTTACTCAATTGGAAAATTTATCCAAAAAAACTTTTATTGAGATTATAAACATTTTAATCAGCGCATTAGAAACAAATAGAGAATATGCAACACTCATTTCCAAAATTCCGTTGATTGAGAATTTAATCAAATATTGCAAAGAAATTTTATCAGAATATACAAAAGAAAGTGAATTGCTGAATTTATTAAGAAAAGATGGATTATCTTTATTGAAAGAAGAAGATGCAGAAAATCGAGAAAATAGCAAAATTGATATTAATTTGTATTATAATTTAATGAATATTTTGGATACTTTATTAGATTATTTCCCGCAAAAAATGGAAATTTTTCTTCAAAAAGAAGAAAAGGATTTTATGATTAATATTTTGAATTTCCCGTTATTACAAAATCAAGCAACAAAAATTGTGGCAAAAATTATTCAAATGAACTCAACTAAAAATTCGGAAATCTTCCAAAGATTCTTCACTTTATTAACAGAAAAAAGATTTGAATATTTGATTTCTGCCTCTTCTTGGCTTGATGCATTTGCATTTTTTTTGGAGAATAACGAAGATTTTGCAAAATATTTTATTGAAAATAATGGATATCAACTTTTTTTCCTTGATTTACTCTCATATGATTATTCAAAAACAGAAAGAATTCCTTCAATAGATGCTTTGATCTCGGCGTCATTTCGTTTGGTTATTCAATCGCTTTGCAAATTCAAAATCTTATCTCGCTTTTTCAAACAAAATATTATGAATCAATTTGATGAAAAGATATTTTCATCCAATTTTTTTACATCACAAAATTGGAATAAATTACTCTTATATTTGATTGGAATTTCGATACATAATCCTGATATAAAAACAAACAAATTGCAGATTCTTTCTTTGCGAAACCAATTGAAAATTTTCCACACAAAACCACTTGAAATCTCTCTTAAATTGATTGAGAAATACGAAGAAAAAGATCAAATTGAATTTTTCCAACAAATTTCATTATTATTAACAACAACAACAAAAAATACAATGAATATGCAAAAACTATCTGAAGTCAAATTATGCAAATTTATCTTCAAAACATATTCTCAAATGTTATTGGGAGAAAAAAGCGAGTTCCAAAATATTTTATTTCAAATTATACAGAAAATTCAAACAACAAACTCATCACAATCTGATTTAAAATACATTTTGAAATTCATCACTTTATCAGTAAACCCACCAAATCCATTTTGGATTATGATATTGGAAATGCTTAAAATTGGGAGAGAATCAAATTATTTGTTGTTCGATTTCAAACAAGATCATTCTTCAGGTATTTCGTTGGCAAATATAGAAGAAAAAATATGGCCACCACAAAACGGATATACGCTTTCATTCTGGATCTTTTTAGAGGATGAAAGCGATCCTTTTAATTCCTCTAATTATAACTCTTCCAATTATCATCTTTTCACTTTTGAGTCACAAGATCATGCTTCTTCTTTTTCTGCATTTATTTCAGAAGATCATTTGCATATCAAAGCAACAAATCAACCAGAAATAATTTTCCAAGAACACACTTTCCAGAAAGGGAAATGGCAACATGTTGTGTTAGTTCATGCATTTTCGCGAGTATTACAAGATGTTATGACGCTGTATGTGGATAGTTGTATGATTAATTATCGCAAAATTAGTTTCCCAAATAAAACAAAATCGGAATTTAATTTGTTTTTTGCTGATCCTTTTGCACAAAATGAACAAACAGGGAATTTCTTGGAGAATTACCCAGATTTATATTTCTTCCCAGATTTTGACCCACAAAAATGTTGCTGCTCTTTACACTTTCGGGATTCATTATCGTGGGAATTTTCTGGATAATTTCTTCATTTTCACTTCACGTTTCCCCAATTTAGACTATTTTTTCATCAATGAAATTGACAAATTCCCTCAAGCAATCAATTCATTCACGCGTTTTGGTTTGTGTTTATCAACTTTCCCATTTTGGAATAGCAAAATTCTGTTTTCATTTAATCCAGAATCTGTTGTCAAAAGAACCATTTCCAAAAATTCAGAAAAATCAAAAACAAAAACATTAATCAATGTTTCAGAATTCAACACAAATTATGAGGCAACTTTGCATGGAAATACTTCAGTTCATATCAACAACGGGTTTATTTTGCAATTTTCAAAATCAGAACCTTTATACTCACTTTTGGTTCTTTTGGAAAATGCCAAAAACAAAGAGGAATTTGAAAACTACATTTTATTTTTCACTCGAATTTTCAAAACTGATGCTTTTAGTTTGAATCCAGAAAATGAACCAAAAGCACTAAATCTACTTTTCTTCATCTTCAAGAAGCAAATCAAGTTATTTTCAATCAAATCACTTGAATATCTTTTTGACATAATTGAAGTCAACCCTCTAAATTTGGAACAAAATAATCTGTCTACAATTGTGATTAATCTTGGGTTGTTGAAACTTCTTCTGAAATGGGATATTTTTGTGCATCTACCGCAAGAAATTCAATCTTTTATTATTGAAAAAATTTCAACTTATATTGCAGCAAATAATATTCGAATGGAATTTAATGTTCTTCAATTGAAAAAAATAAAAATTGCAGCCAAACTATTGAATTTATTGAGAATAAGGAAGGACTCGATTGATAGTCAATTCATTCGAATTATTCTTCGTTTGTTGAAAAGATTCATTTTCTTTGATCAAATTAGTTATGACACACTGAAAAAAGTGACTGATTTCATAATCCAAACCACAAAACTAGAAATTGATGAAGACGAGTATGATTACTCTTATCAAAAGAAAACAACACTGTTCAGGCAAGGATTAAAAAATGGAATATCTTCATTTAATTCGTTTGAGAACAAAGTTGTTTATTTAATTCTTGACCAAATTCTGGATTTGGTTTTAAATTTGGATCAAGAAAAGAATTCGAAAAAAAACAAGATTATTTTCGATATTTTAAATCCTGATTATTTCTTTCTTATTCTCAGTCAGAAAATTCCTGAGAAGATTATCCTTTCAATTCTCAATATTTTCTTCACATTGCTTCTCAATAAGAATTACTACAAAATTTTCATCAAGAAAAACAGCCAAATGTTATTGATTCATTATTTTCGCAAATATTCAGGAATTTTAACAATCTTCAATTATATTTTTTCCTTGTTTCTAGGAGTACAAATTGCTTATTTCCCTCAAACATTCCATTTCCAATCAAATTTAATCGAAAAAATCGTTATCAAAAATCAAAATGGAGAAATTCAAATTTATTCATCTCAAGCATGGAAGATTTTATTCCCTCTTTTGGAGCAAACTTATAATAACTATCTTCAGTTTGGTTTTGATATTTTGTTTGCGAAAAAAAACAATGACAATCAAAATCCACAACAGCAAGAATCAACTGAAAACAAAAATCTTGATGAAAATCAATTAATAGATTATGGAATCCAAATTGAATCAGTAAATGAAAGCATCAAATTTCTGATATTTGTTTTCAAAAATTCCAAAGAATTCCAACAATATTGTAGAGAATATGAATTTATTAGTTCCTTACTTTCAATTTTTTGTTGTTTTGATTCAATTTCTTTCCATAATGAGAATTATCTCAAAATGGAAGAAAATAATTCAAATTCTAATTCAAATTCAAATTCAAATTCAAATTCAAATTTTGATTCTTTACAAAATTTTCTTTATAATAATGAAATTTCGCAAAATGTTATTCATTTTCTAACTGAAATTATTCTTCAAAATATGAAAGAATCAAAAGATGCTATTGTTATAATCACAAGATTTTATGATTTTCTCATTTCCAATTTAAATTCAATAGAACAATCCATTTTTATGGGAAAAATATTTTTAAATTTACTTGACAAAGTTAAATTGCAGGAAAAATCACAATTTATCACCAAAAATTCACAACTTTTTTTATTAAATACGATAAAATTATCAGATTTTCTTACCAAAATTGTATTCACTGAAAAATACAAAAACCTTGAATTACCAACTTTAGATTTATTAGTTTTTTTGATTGGAATTATTTCTTCTAATAATGAAAATAATAATGAAAATAATAATGAAAATAATAATGAAAATAATAAGAAAAAGAATAAAAAGAATAAAAAGAATAAAAAGAATAAAAAGAATAAAAAGAATAAAAAGAATAAAAAGAATGATCCTTCTAAAGAACATCAAAAAGAACCACAATCTCTATTAGAATTTCAAAATAGTCTTTATTCTTCTTTAGATCGGTTAATAATATCCGTTTTAATATCCAAAAAACAATCAATTAAAAAACATAATCAAGAGAATAACGAAGAAATTATCACATTTTTAAATGGATTAGTGGAAAATTCCCAAACCATCATCAATAAACAAAATAATAATCCAGATTTTATTGGAGCTTTCTGTTATATTATGTGGGATTTTCTGTTCATTCAAGATGAAAATGTTATTCAAAAATCAAACGGAATTTGGAAGAATATTCTTTACACAATCCCTGATTTGATTCGTCCATTTTTCCAATATATAAATCACAATAATGAATTGAGAAATTTAATTGATGATGGATTTTTATTAATTGTTCATGATTTCCCAGGATTCAGTCGTTTTGTGAGTGAATCCGAAAAGGAAATTAATTTCTCAAGAAATTCCAAACAAGCTAATTCTTTTATTCAAATTAAATCAAGAATAGAAAAAACAAAAAATACATTTGCAAATCTTACAAATGAAAGAATTGAAAAACGAAAACGAGAAAACTCCAAAAATGACCAAAAAAATCAAGAAAATTTTCAAAAAATCATTTTTCAGAATAATTCTTGGAATCAGATTATCAACACAAGAAAACAAAAAGAAAAGGCACAAAAGCAAAAGAATCAAAACGAAATGTTTCATTTACTTCACTTTTGGAGATCAACAAAAAAAAGGATATTTTATGAAAAGGGTATTTTTTCCAAATGCAAAGAAATATCCAAAAAATATCAATCTTTTTGGCAAATCGATAAGAAAGAACATGGAGAATCAATAAGAACAAAGCTTGTGAGAAAATTTACTCATACACAAGAAGATGATCAAAACATCGTGTATAAACCTAAGAAAAGGATTGAACAAATTGAAAAACAAATTTCTCATTCAGAAGAAATTTTTATTAGATGTGAAGCGATGAAAATATCAGGAATATTTTGTTATCGTTCCAAATTCATTTTAACAGAAAAATCTATACATATAATTGAATATTCCAAATTACAAATAAAGAATTGGGATCAAAACCAAAATATCGAAGAATATTTATTGAATCTTGAGAAAATCTCAGAAAAAATTCGACATAAACAATTCCAACTTTTGGATATTCAAAAAATATTACCTCGTGAATTTAATAGTCAAAAAAATGCTTTTGAAATTTTTAGTAGCGATGGATCAAGTCTTTTTATTGTTTTTTTCAATGAAAATTGGGAACAAATATTAAAAGCAATTTGCAAAAATGTTGGAAATTTAAAAATTTCTAAAGGAAAATTATCATCAAAGAAAAGAATTCAAGAAGAAGAAATCAAAGAAAAACAAGAAAAAAGATTAAAAATTGAGGAAAATTTAACTACTTTTCCAATTCAAACAGAAAAATGGAGAAATGGAACAATTTCCAATTTCGAATATTTACTTCAAATCAATAGATTTAATGGAAAATCTTTTAATGATCTTTCTCAATATCCTTTTCTGCCATTAATTCTGAATGATTATTCAAGTGAAAGCATTGATTTAAATCAAAAGAAAAATTATCGGAATCAATTTTCCTCTTTAACAAACAAAACAAAGTAAATCAAAAATCAAAAATATAAAAATTTTCTTTTTCTCATTATATTATTTAATTTTTTTTTTGTTTTAGCATTAATTTAATTTTATCCTATTTAGTTCGTATTTATCCCAAAATTCTTTTACATCTTGATTCAGAAATACAAAAAGAAAATTTTAATTCAATTCCAAATCAATTTTCAGAATCCAATTTAAAGAAAATGAATTTTTATAAAGTTCCTCCAGAATTTTATTATTTTCCTGAATTTTTCAAAAATAACCAAGAATTATTAAGCACAGGAATAGAAAAGAAAGGATTAATAGATGATGTTATTATGCCACAATGGAGTGGAAATAGCATTATCAAATTTATACAGATTCACAGAAGTGCATTAGAAAATAAAATAGGATCTTATCAAATACTAAATTGGATTGAAGAAGAATTAAAATGGGAAATGAATTATGGAAATGATAACAAGAAAGAAAATATTGAAAACACATCCAATTCTCATCCGAAAAAAAGAAATAAATGGACAAGTGCGATTGGATTTTATTCCTTCCCATCATTCCTATCAAAAGAGGAAATTCATCATCATGAAAAACCAATTTGTGATATTAAGCAAGAAGGAGAGAAAATTGCAGTTGCAAGTTATAATCAAGAAATATCACCAACAAATATGTATATTGTTTTGACATGGAATTACTCAGATTTTTCATTCAGAATGAGCAATGTTGAAGAAAAAACAACTATATTTGTTGCAGAACAAAAACATAAAGGAAAAGTTGTTTGTGGATCAATTATAGATGATGTTATTATTACAGGAGGAGATGATTGTGTTTTGAAAATTTGGAAAGTCAATATGCAAAAATATGGGAATGCTTATCAACAAGAAAGCAACTTGGAATTACTTGCAAGTTTAAATGCACATTCAAAAGAAATCACTTCCATTTGCATTTGCAAAAGTTATTCTGTTTTCATTTCAGGTTCTCGAGACTCAACTTGCATTGTTTGGGATTTCGAAAAATTAAGATATATGAGATCATTGAAGAACCATCATTTTGTTCCTTTTTTTATTAAAATGAACCCAATTTCTGGAGAAATTATTGCTTGTTCTGATTTGCAAATTTTTATTTGGAGCTTGAATGGAACACAAATTGCCAAATCTGATATTCTTCTCAATCAAAAAGGAAACAACAAAATAACCTCTTTGGAAATGAGTAATTTGTCTCAATTTTGTGAAGATCATGTTTATTTGACTGGACATGAAAATGGTGTTGTTAGATTCTGGAAATCATGGATGAGTATCAAAAACAACAAAGGGAAAGTTTATAAAAATTTATATGAAAATGATTCAGAAAATAATGGTTTGTGGATTTTTTATGAAATGAACTGTTCAGATGTTCCAATAACAGCACTTTTTGTTTCCAAATTCAACCAAACAATTTATACAGGAAACACAAATGGTGAATTATTTGCTTGGAGTCTTCCAAAGAAAGAGAAAAATGATTTAATCCAAAAACAAGGTGATTCTTGTGAAATTTGTGGTGATTTTTTTAATGATTCAAATCATAAAAGAGAATGTCAAGTTTGTTCAAGATTTGTATGTTCTAAATGTTATCAAAATAACAGGGTATTACCACATATGAGAATATATTCTCCTTCAAAAATATGTATTGAATGTTTGAAGAAATATAAAGATAAAGATTAAGATTAAGAATTTTTGAAAAAAGAAAAAAATTTCTTTTTATTGAAGAAGAAATCAAAATATTGAATTTGAGTTTGAATTGAAATTTTCTTTTTAGAATTTTAATTTGGAATTTTCTTTTTAGAATTTTAATTTGAAATTTTCTTTTTAGAATTTTAATTTGGAATTTTCTTTTAGAATTTTAATTTGAAATTTTAATTTTTAAGGATTTGCATAATAACACCAATTTTCAACTCCTAAATTATTAACTCCTTTTGCTAAATTAAAAAATCCTCCAAAATCAGGATTCCATTCAGTTCCCCAACTAATTTTTTTTAATAAAAATAAAAATCAACAACAATTTAAATTTAAATTTTTTATTTTTTATTTTTTACCTGTTTCTAATAATCCAATAATCCAAATTTTGTGTATCATTATGTCCCCATCCAACAAGAGAAATCCAATGATCAAGTGATTGAACTCCTGATTGATCATAAAAAACAGCATTTCCACCAGTCCAAGCTTCTAAATCTGGAGTAACAGCTATTCCACAAATAATTGGACTTTTTATTTTATTTTATTTTATTTTATATTATTATTTATTTATTATTTTATATTATTATTTATTATTTATTATTATTTAATTATTTACCCATTTTTGAAAATTTCTTGCATCATATCTGGAACAGTAGAAAGTGAACCATAACTTGATACATAATATTTTTTTGGATTTGAAATTGCAACGCATTGATTAGTTCCCCAACATTGTTTACAAATATTTAAATCTGTGCATTCTTTATCAATAGCTTCATAAGGAGAACCTTTTAAATATATATTTTGATTTGAATTTTTAAATATATATTTTGATTTAATTTTTAATTGAATTTTTAATTGAATTTAATTTGAATTTATTACAAGTTTCTTCAACAATTCCATTTTTTTGTAGCCAAGGCAGTAAAGAAATAACCCAACCACCATCACAAGTTCCTACATCTGAAGCACAATTAAGAAGAAATTGAGGACTTAAATAAATATCTGGTTTTTGATTTTTTCTTGCAATCTATAATTTATATTAAATATTAAATTAAATTAAAATTAAATATTAAATTGAATATTAGATTCATTACTTTTAATCGATCATTTAATGCACTTGTTGTTCTAAATTATTTTAATTTTATTTTTAAATTTTATTTTTAATTTTAATTTTAAATTTTATTTTTAATTTTTAATTACGAAAAAGCCCAACAAGATCCACACTAAAAAAATAATAAAATTTAAATTTAAATTAAAATTTAAATAAAATTAAAATTTAAAAATTACATACTAAAAAAAAAACAAAAACAAATTAACTTTTTTTAAATAATTAATCAAAGAAAATTTATCACAAACTTGAGGTAAATGCTTTTTTTTGTTTTGAATTTTGTTAAAAATAATTATTTAATTAGTAAATTTTTTTATTAATAAAATTTTTTAAAAAAAATTTTTTTTGTTTTTTAATTTGAATAAAAAACCTGTTGTCTAATTGAAGTCAAATAAGAAGTTCCATTAATATCTCCCCAATCAAAACTAATTGGTAAAGAAAAAGTTATTGTAAAAAGAAAAAGAAAAAAGAAAAATTTCATTAAATTTGAAATGAAAAAAATGAAAATTAAATTTTTGTTTTTGTTTTTTTTTTAATTTAAATTAAATTAAAATAAAATATCAACTAAAAAGATATTTGTGTCTTTTTTTCTGAGTATCATTTGATTAGATGTGTTTGGATTTGTTTGATTTTTTGTTTTAAATTGAAAAGAAATTAACCTTAACAAGAAAATAATTTCTTGTTGTTTTTTTTCTCTCTTTTTTTCAATTTAATTTTCAATATAAATTGAATTGAAATGAATTCATTTTAAAAATGAATTTGTTAAATTTTTGGAATTGACTTGAAAGGAAAAAAAAAGAAGAAGAAGATAAAATTGATAAAGAATTGTTCTTTCTCAAAAGTTAGCTTTCAATTTCTTCTTTCCATTTTTTGTTGAGTTTGTTTTTTTTTCTTCATTTGATGTGATTTAATTTAATTTTGATTTTTGTTTCATTTGATTTGAATAGAGAATTAAAAAACTGAATCTTTATTAATGATAAAATCTGATTCAAAAGAAGTGACATTTTTTGATAAATCATAAATTTGTCTTGATTCATTAATTGAATGCCAAATAAGAGCTGCAGATGAAATCCAATCTTTTTCTGATAATTCTGTTGAAACTCCAAGTCTATTTATTGATAAAATACTTTCGGTAAATTCATTTAGCATTCTTGAATATCCTCGACTTAGATTTGTAGTAATTGATTGAGGATTTGTAAAGTCTTTTGTTTTAATAAAAAGATCTGGATTTTTTGGTATAAAAAATAAAGATTTTTGATCAATGTTGTGATCAATATATGCATTGTTTTCGCCAAAATTTTGAAGTAAAATTTTGTTTAATTGCTCTTTTTTTGAGGGTTTCATCATTTGTTCTGTGCATTTATTTATAATAAATATGATTCTTTGGGAATTTAATTGAATTTTGTTTTGATTTTGATTTTGATTTTGATTTTGCTTTTGATTTTGATTTTGAATTTGATTTTGATTTTCATTCAAATTTGAATAAATGTTTGAAAAACCTAAAAGAAAAAAAAAGAATCAAAGAAAAAAATTTCATAAAATTCATAAAAAAAAAAGAATTTTAAAAATTACTTTGGAATTCTTGGTTTTGAAGTTGTTGAGAAAACAAATTTTTCATTTTTAATTTAGGAAGAAAATTTTGAGCAGTTTTAAGAAAATTCCACAAATTCAAATCAATTTGAGAATCTTGAACAACCAAAAGAAGATGGCAAACAGAAAAAAGCCAAACAACAAAAATAAAGGATCTTTTTTGAATCAAATCGTCGATAGTAATATTTTCTTGCTTTGGATTTTCCAAGAAATTTGCGAGTATACTTGCAGAGAAAACAGGCTCGAGATCCAAAAAAAGAATCTTATCATGCCTGTCAATACATAAATCGACACCACTTGTTTGATTTTCATTTAAACGTCTGACTTCTTCTGATTGAGTAAAAAGTAACGGACCAAATCCTGTTGATTTTGGATTGAAAAGATCATTAATTGATTCTTTTGATTCAAGTTGATTTTCTGGAATCCATTTTCCACACAATTCAGATATTAATGTTGTTTTGCCTACTCCTTGTTTTCCAATTATTCCAACCACTAAAAAATTTTTGGTTGTTGATTGCAATAATTTTTTGGCATTGCTTTGAATGAATTCAAGTCGATTGTTCACTATTTTTGTTACTGGATACATTGATCCATGAATAAGTGGGAAAATTTCTTGGTTTTCTAATAGTTTTGCTGGGTTTTCTGTTGGTTTTCCTTTTGTTTTTTCTTGTTTTTGATGATCCCTTTTTCGATTTGTTGTTTTTTTCTTTGTTGTTTTTTTTTTATTTTCCATTTGCGAAAAAGAAAAATGAAAAATGAAAATTTTTGAAAAATGAAAAAGAAAAAAAAATGTTTCTGGAAGATCTTTTCTTATTTTTGTTTTGTTTTTTTTTTTTGTTTTGTTTTTAAAAAAAATGAAAAAGAAAAAAGAAAAAGTGGATCATAAAACTTCAAAAAAAGAAAAGAAAAAATGAAAATATAAAAAATTTCAAAAAAAATGTTTTCTGGAAGATCTTTTCTTATTTTTGTTTTGCTTTATTTTGTTTTATTTTGCAGAGAATTTTAGAATGAAAAATGAAAAAAGAAGAAAAGAAAAAAAGTGGATCATAAAAAACTTCATTTAGTAAAAAGAAAAGAAAAAAATGAAAATGAAAAAAATGAAAATAAAAAAAATTAAAATGAAAAAAATGTTTTCTGGAAGATCTTTTCTTATTTTTGTTTTGTTTTGTTTTGTTTTGTTTTGTTTTGTTTTGTTTTGTTTTGTTTTGATCTTTTTTTCTGTCATTTTCAATTTCTATTTTTTTTTTTTCCAAAAAAAATTTCTAAAATAAAATGCAAAATTTAAAACTCAAAATTCAATCAATTCAAATTAAAGGATTCAAATCTTTTTATCAAAAAGAAATTATAGAATTTTTTGATCCAAATTTTTCAGTTATTTGTGGACCAAATGGAAGTGGAAAATCCACAATTCTTGAAGGTAATTTTACTTTCTTTTTTTAAATCAAATTTGAATTTATTTTTTTAAAAAAAATATAATAATTAACATTCCACATAGCAATTTGTTTTGTTCTTGGTGTCAATCCAAGTGATATCAGAACTAAAAATCAAGAAAATTTGATCAATGAGAAAATAATCTCTTCAAAAAATAATCAAAAATGTTCAGCTTCTGTCGTATTAAATTGTGCTTTAATTAATTCCGAAAACAAAATTATGAAGAAGATTTTCTTCAAAAGAAAAATTTTCCAAGTTATTCTCAAAAAAAGATCAAAAAACAAAAATCATTCTGAAAAAAATCAAATCCAAATCCAAAACAAATTCTCCATAAAAAAATCAAATTTAAATTCAAAATCAAATAACGAAAATACAGGCAAAAAAAGAAAAAAAGAAAATAGGAATTCTTCTTCATTTAAAGAAATCAAAAAAAAAGAATTGATGAGAAAATATTCAAAATATGGGATTGATCCAAAGTTTTTAGATAGATTTGTTGTATTCCAGCATAAAACATCAAATTTTGTTGAGAAAGGAAATAAATCGTTGTGTACTTTTTTAGAAAAGATAATTGGAACAGAATCTTTGAAAAATGAAATTGAAGAGAAGGATAAAGAAATCCAAGAAATTAACCGAAATATTCTGGAATTATCTTCAAAAATCAACCAAATTGAAAAAGATAGAGCCATTTTGCAACCTAAAGTGGAAAGCTGGAATAATTATCAAAAAGAAAGATCCAATCTTTTTTTTATGAGGAAAAACTATTTCACAATCCAAATGAAAAGAAATTTATCAATAATTCAAGGATTGAATAATGAAAATGAGAATCTTGAGGAAGAAAGAAGGAAAATTGAAAAAAAATCACAAAATAAAGACAAAGAGATGAAACAAATCAAGAAGAAATTGAAGGAAGAAGAAAATATCAAAAATGAAGAAGAATCCAAAATTTTTGAGAATTGGAAAAATGTAAATCAAATATCTTCAGAAATTGGAAAGAAAGAAGCTTTAGATTCAAAATTGAAAAATGATATCAAAAAAAAGAAAGGAAATATTCAAGATCTAGAAGGGGAAATGACAAATTTACAAGAGAAACAAAAAGAATTGAAAATTGGAATAAATAAAATGAAAGAGGAGATTGACTCTTTAGAAAAGAAAAAAGAAACCAAAACAAATCAGATTGAAAAGAAAAAACAAATCGAATTGGAATTATTTCAACTAAATATCCGTGATGGATTCCAAGAAATGGAGAAAAAAATAGAAAATCATTTGAAGAAGAAACAGAAATGGGAAGAAGAAAAAGCCATTTTAGAAAATGAGACCAAAAAGGAAAGCAAACTAATGCAAAAACAAAAAGAAATCGAAAAAAAGAAAATGGAAGAAACAAATAGAAAAGAAAAAGAGAGAGAAGAGATGGAAAACAAGAATTCACAACTAGAATCACAAATTCAGAAAAAGGAAGAAGATCTTTCAGAATTAGAAAAGAAAAAGAAAAGAAAAGAAATGGAACTGAAAGAAAATCATCAACAATCACTTTCAGAACAAATGATTAACGAACTAAAAAGAGGTAATCCAGGAATCTATGGTTTTTTCAAGGATTTAGGGAGAATAAACAAGAAGTATTTGATTGCTCTTAATTCTGTTTTGAAAAATAATTTATCCACAACAATTTTAGTTGAGTCAAGAGAAGCTGCAAGTGAAGTAATTTCTGTGTTTCGAAAAAAGAAAATTGGAATCGTAAAATGCCAAATTCTAAATGAACTTCAAAGTCCTCCAATTCAAAACAACTTAAAATCAAAAGGATTTCCTTTGTTTTCTTATATAGAATGTGAAGATAAATTTGCTCCTTTTTTTTATCGATTTTTGAGAAATTGGAATATAGTTGAAGATCGGAAAGATATTCCTCAATCTCATCACTCCCAAAATTTTGTGTTATTAAATGGAGATCTTTATTTTTCAGATGGAGAGATTTCAACAGGATTTCTCGTTTCGAAAAGAAATAACCGAATGAAGAGATTTGAAATTAAAGATAAACAGATAAGAACCAAGTCAAACGAATCATTAATTCCTTTAGAACGTTCAGAAAAAATAGAATTCAAGATCCAAGAAATGAGAAAGTCAATTTTGGATTTGCAATCAGTAATTTTTGGATTGAAGGAAGAAAAAGAGAATACTCAAAACATAATAAAGGAAATTTCTTCAGATTTACGAACCATGAAAGGGAAATTATCAAAAATTTCTCAAAAAATTAGGGATTATGAATTGGATTTGGAGATCAAACAGAGGGATTCAAGTTGTTTGAATGAAAAATATGAAATTTTGGGAAAAGATGAAAAAGGAATCAATTTTACTGAATATCAAAATCTCAAAGAAAGAAAAGAAAAATTAGAGGAAGCATTAGTTTCTTGTCTGGATACAAAAGAACTATTGAACTCGAAAAGAAAAAAATTATCCAAAAAAGAAGGAATTTTGTTAAACTTAAAAGCTGAAATGAAAATGAAACAGAATTTGAAAAACAAAAAGGAAGAACAACTTGACCAAAAAAAACAGGAAAAGAAGAAAATAGATGAATTAGTTGATGAATTAAAGAATAAGGAAAAGGAGGTAAAAAAGAATTTAAGAGATATGAAAGAATTTGTGTTGAGGATTGAGAAAGAAATTAGGGAAATGAAGAGAGAATGGGAAAAGAAAGGAAAAGAAAGAGAAGATTTGGGGAATCACAAAGCAAAAATTGAAAATGAAATGGAAAACAAAAGGATGCTCAAAACACAGATGGAAGAGGAAATGAAAGAAGTTGAAAAAGAACTAGAGAGGATTGAGAAAGAAATTAATCAAGGAGAAATGGGAAAAGAAAAAGAGAAGAGAAGGGAAAGAGGTGAAGAAAAAAAACAAGATTTAAAAAGGCATTGAATAATGTGAAAATTGAAATTGAAGAAACTGAAAAATCACTTGAAGAGAAAGAGAAAAGAATTGAAATTAACAATTTGGAAAAAGATCTTTCTCTTCAGAAGGAGAAGAAAAAACTAGAAAGCGAAAGAAGAAAATTGAAAATGGAATGGAAAAAGCATGTGGAGTTGAGAGATAAATTAGAGGCAAATAGATTTGAACTTTTTGATTCATCCATGAAGGAAATCAATGAAGAATTATCAAAAATTTATCGAGAAATTAATGCAAAATCAGGAGATTGCTTTCTTCAATACTCAAAAATACAAGCAAATACTTTTTTAGAAGGAGTTTCTTTTCATATAAAACCCGATAATACAACATGGAAAATGTTTAGAAATCTTTCAGGAGGACAAAAAGCACTTGCAACTTTAGCATTGACTTTAAGTTTACAGAAAAAATATTCTTCTCCTATTTTTGTTTGGGATGAATTCGATTCTTCTTTGGATGTTTCAACTATTGATCGAGTTGGGAAATTCATTTCTAAAATATCTCAAAATGAAAATTCAAGTCAATTTATTGTTGTTTCTCATTCATCTCAAATGTATGAAAAAGCCCATACCTTAATTGGAATATTTCATCATCAAGAAACAACAAAAAGTGTTTGTTTGAAGAGAGAAAAATGAAAAAAGAATAATTTTAGAATGAAAAATGAAAAAAGAATAATTTTAGAATGAAAAATGAAAAAAGAAGAAAAGAAAAAAAGTGGATCATAAAAAACTTCATTTAGTAAAAAAAAAAAGAAAGAATTTAAAATGAATTTGAAAATTTTGTTTGAAAGAAAAGAAAAGAAAAGAAAAGGAATCAATGAAGGATTTTATAAAAGATCATTTTCATCTTCAAATTCATCACCTTTTTGATCAACTTCAAAAAGATCTTCTTGAATATTATTATTTTGGTTTGAATTTATTTGTTGATTATTATTATTGTTATTATTGCTATTGTTTTCTTGTGATGTTGATTTTGGTTTTGCAAACAATTCAGATTTAAGAGCATCAATCTCTTCATTTTGTTCTTGGTTATCATTATCTTTTTTCTCATCATCTGAAGAAGAATCAAACAACCCTTTACGTTCGAATTGCTGTAAACTATCAACACCTATTTCCTGAGCATCAAGCTGGATATTTTGGTCTTCTCTTTTAACAACGCCATCAGCAGGAATACGGAGTTTTTTAGATAATCGTGCGACGGGTTGTTCAAGATACAAAAAGGTTTGGTCTTTAAGAACCTTATCCAAAGCACCTTGGTCAGAGTTTTCGAAGGCATCAAGAAGCTGGTTTGCAGTTCTGGCCTCATTAGAATGGACATATCCAGGAGCAGCAAGGAATTTCTGCTGTTTTTCATCAGCAGCGATGTAGTCATTTTTATAGAGAAGAATAACAATATAAGAAAGATAAGATTTAAACAAGGAGTTGCGTTGGTTGAGTTTCTCGAACATTCGCATGTTGATATCCAAGACTTTGAGGGCGTCTTCATAGCATTCATTCTTGAGCATGACAAGAAGAGCTCTTCTGAAAGTATCAGTTCCGAAATGTTCTTTATCTTCTGATTCGAAGAATTCCATGGATTTCAAGTACAACTGAGCAGATTTCTGGAAGTCGATTTCTTCGAGTAATTTAGCGGCTCGAGAAACAACTTTTGCAGCTGGTTCAATTTTTCCTGCTTCACGGAAATAATTTGAAGCTTGTTCGAAAAGTTTTGCTGCTTCAGTTGGTTGTTTTAGGTCTTTTTCGAGGATTCCTCCTGCGTCTTCTAGTGCTTGTCCGGCTGCAAATGGTGTGTCGGATTTGTAGTAAGCTTCCGCTGCTTTTTGGAAAGCTTCAACAGCTTGCTCAAAAAGAAATAGATTGCGGAAACCTCTTGCTGCTTGAATGAAATGTGAACATGCTCCTTCGTAGTCGAGTTTCCATCGAAATGTACCTTTTGTGGTAAGTTTGATTCCTTGTTTCATGTGTTTATTTGCTTCTAATAATCTTTTATCTTTTGACATTTTATATGAAATTAATTAGAAAATGAAAAAAATGAAAAAATGAAAAAATCAAAAAAATCAAAAAAATCAAAAAAATAAGAAGAAAAAAACGTTTTATCGATTAGAAAAAGATCGGAAAAAAAATTAAATTCAATTAAATTAATTTAATTATTCTTGGAATTTCACTTCAAATTTCACTTCAAATCCTCAAATTCAATTTCCGAATCAATCGGGACAAATTGATCAGTAAATGATGATTTTTCATCTAAATCATTCTTTTCTTTTTGAAAATTATTCTGATTCTGATTCTGATTTTGATTTTCATTATTATTGAATTTAGATTTAACAAAAAAAGAACTTGTTTTGATTTGTTGAAATTGCTCCAAATCATCCAGTTCAAGATCATTTCCTTCATCTTGTAAAGAAGATTTCATAAAAATACTTTTTTTGGATTGAAGAACACGATGTAACTTTAAATGTAAGAAAAAGAAAAAATTTTATATGTAAGGAAAAAAAAAATTTTTTTTTTATGTTTGATTAAATTTTTGATTAATTACTTGTCGAGCAAGAGTTGAAGTTAATGAATATTCATTTGGTGATAACAAAAAAACATGATCTCCTTGAAAAAGAATTGTATCTGGATTTGGACTTGGAAGAACATAACAATTTTCTGATTTTTTTGCTTTTTTCCCTCTAAACAAACCAACAGAAACAATTTTACTACTAATAAGTGTGAGAAAAAGAGTTCGATATTTCTTTCCAACAAAAGCTGCAGGAACTGGAAAAGCAATTAGTTTACTTTGAGTAATTCTTGAGTTTTGTGGTATTGGAGTTGGAGAAATGAGTTCCATAAAGAAATTTGTTATCAAAGGATTTAAAAAAGACTATTTCCAAAATATTAAAAATTAAAAATTAAATAATTAATTTGGATTGATTTGGATTAAATTTACTTTGACAATTAGTGAATCAAAGAAAAAAGAAGAGAAAATTTCTCCTGATGCAAAAGAAGGTGAGAAAACCATTTTGTAATTTTGATAAATTCCAGGTTCAATAATTTTGATATTTTCTTCAGAAATTAATTCAGAGATTGGTTTAACCTAAAAATGAAATTAAAAATGAAAATGAAAATGAAATTGAAAATGAAATTGAAATTGAAATTGAAAAAAATATTTACATTGATATCTGGTTGATTTTTCAAAAGTAAATTCACAAGCAAATTATCATTCATAAATTGAGTTGATTGTTTTGGATTGGTGCAAATAATAATATTGCTTGCTGATTGTATTTCTACTCTTTGAAGATGTTTAAATTTATGGAAATCACCCTGAACATAAAAAATTTGTGGAAAAAAGCAAATACTATCCCAAATTTCTTGAGAAGGAGGATGAGTATCAAGAAAAACAATAGGAATGATTGAGTTTAGTGATTTTGTTCTCAAATGAGAAACAAAATGGAAAAAAGAAAAAGTGGATGAGTCATTAGGACAAACAATAATATGATTTGGGGATCTGAGATCAGAAGAAAATTTTTGTAAAGTGGCATTTTGAAGAGTAGTTTTTTCTGTTAAGTAAAACAACTCTGCATTCTCGATTTGAGATATTTCAGAATATTGATTATCTGAAAGAGAAAGAGTATCCGAATCTGAATTAATTTGTTTTCCATCAATTTGAAGAGTGGAAATATCAACTTTGTGAGAATCAGAATCAAACTCAGAAGAAAGAGTAAGAGTTGTGGATTTTTTGGGTTTATCAGAAAGAATTCTTGTAAGTTGATTAGAATACATACTTTGCTTCTTCTTGTTATTGTTGTTGTTATTGTTATTGTTGTTGTTATTGTTTTTTTCTTTGATTTCTGGTATCTTTTCTTGATCTGTATCAGTTACTAACTCAAAAGAATCATCATCTATCAGATTTTTTCTGGGTAATTCCTTTTGAATCTCAAGTTTTGTTTCTTGCTTAATTTTTGTTGATTTTTGTGGTTTTTAGATAATTTTGTTGATGGTTTTTTGCGTATATCGTAACCAAGTCCTAAATGCTGTTTAGAAACACGAAGAGATGTTTCTCGATCAGGAGAAATGAGAAAAAGAACCTCGTTTCCTTTGAGGAAATAACTTGATCCAGGATTCAAAACAATTTTAGAGGAATTTTGGAATTGAACCTCAACAGCAAGAATTGTTACTCCATATTTTTGGAAAGCAAAAGAAACAGCTTTTGCAAAAGAAAGGTTTTTGAAGTTTTGAGGAGTAAAAACGCAAAATAATTCCTGTTCCAAACCAGTAATGAATTCATGGAGCCAAGGTTCGTTAAACAAAGGAGACTGTGGTTGTTGGTGTTGAGATTTAAGCATTTTGAGAGTTTTTGAGGTTTTGGAAGTTTTTGATTTTTGGGAAGATTCAAGAGAATTTTCTAATTGAATGATTTGTTCGTAAACAGAAAAGGGAGAAAACCATAAGCAATAAATAAGGGTGAGTAGTCCTGGAAAAATACAATTTTGAGAAAGCATTGATGATTGCAAATCATTAATGGAAATAAGAACATTAACACCTGAATCTTGCAAATGAGCTTTTGAAGACTCAAGAATAAGCTTAACGAAAAGAGGAGTATTTGGGGAAAATCTCTTCACAGAAATAGCCTTCATAACAGTTTTCGTATCTTCTTGTTCAGGATTTCCCACAAAAGGATAGCTCAAAATGAAGCATGCCTCGCAAGATTCTAATTTGCATCTCTGGAGATCTGATTCCTTAAGAGCAGAGCCAACAATCCATTTTAATTTACGTTCTTTTTCTGAGTTGACGAGGAAGTATTCTCGAAGATGATAAACGAATTCTTTTGTTGGTGGGTTTTCCATAAGGAGAACGATTGTGAAATCCTGGTTTCGAATATCTGAAAAAAACTGTGAAACAAAATTGCATAATGTTGTGTGGTCGCACTCGTAAATCAGGACAATGAATTTGGGGTTGTATTTGGATTTGTGGAAAGTTTTGAAGACTTTGTGGTAGTATTTGCGGATATGGATCATTTTGCGGATCTGGAAAGTCATGAGGGAAACGAATAAGATGAAGATGATAATACACGCAAAAATGGAGAGAACAGAAAGACTTTGCATTTCGAAAAATCCGATTGTGGTGAAGAGAAGAAACATGATAAAGAAAGCCTCATGGAAAGCAATATTATCGCCTTGAATTTTCTCAAAAAATTGGATGATGCCAGTGGAAAGAAAAAGAAAAGAAAGAATCATAAAGATGGTCTTGACAATTTCTCGAGATAAGGGTTTTCTCATCACGGAGAATACTCTGTAAATGCGGAAAACACGGAGAATTCGAAATACTCTCAAAATTCTCAAGAAATTCACAGTCAAAATGGAGTTTGTTGAGGGATCAAATAAATAGGCAAAAACGGGAGTTATTGTGACAACATCAATAAGTGATTGCCAACTCAATATCCATTTTAAACGAGAAGGAGCAACAAAAAGATGAAGCAGCCAATCAAAGAGGTAAAAAGAGGCAAAAACAACCTCAATCACAATGATAATATGAGAAGGCTTTTCGGAGTCTAAATAAGTTTGATAAGTGTAAATAACGCAGTCAGCCAAACTCAGTAAAATTTGGAGCAAATCAATAAAAATACCAAATCCACTTGAAACTAAAAAACGTGAGAATTTCTCTCTTTTTTTGATTGGTTTGATAATTTTTGGAACATCGGTTCCAAAAGCAGAGTTTAATACTTTTTGATAATTTTCTTCTTCTTTTTCTCCATCTTTAATGTATTTTTTCTGAAAAAATAACTGATATCTTTGCTTGTCATTTAATCTTAATTCTTCTGTTGGTTCTTTTATTGTTGTTGTAAATGTTGTTGCAAAAAACTCGGATTGATCTCGTGGAATTGTTTTAAAAGGCAAAATTCCTTTTGAATGATCTAAATTTCTTTCAAGAAAGTATGTTTCAAGTTTTTCTTTTTTGTTAATTTGTGTATTTTTTTGCATTGAAAATTAAAATTTTGAAAAAAGGAAAATGAATGGGGAATAGAAATGGAATTAAAAAAAATGAAAAAATGAAAAAAATGAAAAAAATGAAAATTCATTTTTTTCATTTCAAAAATGAATGATTGTTTATTTTTTGGTTCAAATGAAAATCCAAAACTTTTCAAAAATAAACCAGATTCAATAACAAAACCAATTCAATTTAAATTTGAAAATGAAAATGAAAATGAAAATGAAAAACAAATTAAACAAATTTCATCACATATTTTTGCAATAATTTTCCTTTTTGAAAATGGAAAAGCAATAGAATATTTAAATAGAAATGATTCAAATCAAAATCCTGAAAAAATCCAAATTGAAGAAAATATTCAAAAAGTAACTGTTGGCTATCAAAATGAAGCTATTTTAACAATAGAAGGAAATGTATTTGCAAAAGGAAAATATATTAATCCAAAAAATCCAAAGAATTTATCAATATTTCATCATTAATTAAAGATACAAATGATAGAATAATTCAAGATATTGTTTCTGGATTTAGTTCAATTTACTTATTAACTTCAAATCAAAATGTTTATGGAATTGGTTCAAATGAATATGGCCAATTTGGTTTTGATTCTAAAACACTTGATGAAACAAAAAAACCAATTTTAATGATGAAAAATGTTTCTAAAATATTTTCAGGAAATTCTTCAAATCATATTTTCCTTTTAAATTCAAATCAAGAATTATTTGTATGTGGATATAATAATCATGGTCAACTTGGATTAGCAGAATCAAGAAAACAAATAAATATCCAAAAATTAACCAAAATCCAAAATATTCAAAAAGGTAAAATAATTGATATTCAATGTGGATATTTTCATTCAATAATGTTGATTGAAAATGAAAATCAAAATCCAAAAAGAAAACTTTATTCATGTGGATATTATGAACTAAATGGACTTGGCAAGTATATTGAAGATACTTATGAATTTACTGAAATCAAATCATCTTTATTTGAAAATGATGATAATATTCTTGATTTTTCTGTTGGAGGTTATCATACTTTGATTTTAACTTCCAATCCAAAATTGATTAGTATTTGGAAATAATGATTATGGTCAATTAGGAACTGGAGATACATTTTTTCAATCAATTCCAATTCAAATTGAACTTCCTGAATTAAGATTTAATGAAAATATTTCCAATTATCATATTTCTTGTGGATTCCACAATTCATTCCTTTATTATTCTCCTCCTTCTTTTTCCAATCTTGAAGAAGATTTGATAAAATTATTTAAAAGAAAAGAATTTTGCAATATTTCATTTAAAACAGAAAATGGTTCAATAATTGAAGCTCATAAATTAATATTGAAATATAGATTAAATCAAAATGAAAATCAAATTGAAAAACTTAAAGAAATTATTTCAAAAAATCAATTAAAGAATCAAATCAAATATTTGAAATGATTTATTCAAACAGAATAATAAATCCAAAATTATATTCTGAAATTAAAGAAATTATAAATTCAAATGAAAAAATAGAAGAAACAATGAAAAGAATTTATTTAAATGAAAATGAAAATGAAAATGAAAAAGATTTTATAATTGAAAGAAAAGAAAAACAATATAAATTTCCAAAATTAATATTAATAATGAGAAGTGAATTATATCGAGGAATGTTTTTATCTGTAACTGAAGATAAATCAAATAAAGTTACAGATTATAGTGAATTAAGTAATAAATCATTTCAAATATTTGAATATTGGATTTATTCAAATCAAATTAAAGAAGGAATTCAAATTACACAAGAAATAATTGATGAATTAGAAACAGGAATTGATTATTTTCAATTAAATCAAACAAATCCAAATTTATTTGATTTATTAATTAATAAATTTAATAATCAAAATTAAAACTAAAATTAAAATTAAAATTAAAATTAAAATTAAAATTAAAATTAAAATTAAAATTAAAATTAAAATTAAAATTAAAATTAAAATTAAAATCAAAATTAAAATTAAAATTAAAATTAAAATTAAAATTAAAAATTAAAATTAAAATTAAAATTAAAATTAAAATTAAAAATTAAAATTAAAATTAAAATTAAAATTAAAATTAAAATTAAAATCAAAATTAAAATTAAAATTAAAATTAAAATCAAAATTAAAATTAAAATTAAAATTAAAATTAAAATTAAAATTAAAATTAAAATCAAAATTAAATTTAAAATCAAAATTAAAATTAAAATTAAAATTAAAATTAAAATTAAAATTAAAATTAAAATTAAAATTAAATTCAAAATTAGAATTAAAATTAAAATCATTTTTTCATTTTTTTCTTTTCAGAAAATGAATGAAATTATATTTTTTGGTTCAAATGAAAATCCAAAACTTTTCAAAAATGAACCAGATTCAATAAAAAAACCAATTCAATTTAAATTTGAAAATGAAAATGAAAATGAAAATGAAAATGAAAAACAAATTAAACAAATTTCATCACATATTTTTGCAATAATTTTCCTTTTTGAAAATGGAAAAGCAATAGAATATTTAAGAGATTCAAATCAAAATCCTGAAAAAATCCAAATTGAAAATATTCAAAAAGTAACTGGTGGTGAAAATGAAGCTATTTTAACAATAGAAGGAAATGTATTTGCCAAAGGAAATGATATCATTAGAAAAAACCGAAAAGAATTTATCAATATTTCATCATTAATTGAAGATACAAATGATAGAATAATTCAAGATACTGTTTCTGGTTACAATTCAATTTACTTATTAACTTCAAATCAAAATGTTTATGGAATTGGTTCAAATGAATATGGCCAACTTGGTTTTGATTCTAAAACACTTGATGAAACAGAAAAACCAATTTTAATGATGAAAAATGTTTCTAAAATATTTTCAGGAAATTCTTCAAATCATATTTTTCTTTTAAATTCAAATCAAGAATTATTTGTATGTGGAAATAATATATATGGTCAACTTGGATTAGAAGAATCAAGAAAAGAATTAAAAATCCAAAAATTAACCAAAATACAAAATATTCCAAAAGGTAAAATAATTGATATTCAATGTGGATATTTTCATTCAATAATGTTGATTGAAAATGAAAATCAAAATCCAAAAAGAAAACTTTATTCATGTGGATATTATGAACTAAATGGACTTGGCAAAGAATATGAAAATACTTATGAATTTACTGAAATCAAATTATCTTTATTTGAAAATGATGATAATATTCTTGATTTTTCTGTTGGAGGTTATCATACTTTGATTTTAACATCCAATTCAAAATTAATAGTATTTGGAAATAATGATTATGGTCAATTAGGAACTGGAGATACAAATGATCATTCAATTTCAATTCAAATTGAACTTCCTAAATTAAGATTTAATGAAGATATTTTCAATTATCATATTTCTTGTGGATTCCACAATTCATTCCTTTATTATTCTCCTCCTTCTTTTTCCAATCTTGAAGAAGATTTGATAAAACTATTTAGAAGAAAAGAATTTTGTGATATTTCATTTAAAACAGAAAATGGTTCAATAATTGAAGCTCATAAATTAATATTGAAATATAGATTAAATCAAAATCAAAATCAAATTGAAAAACTTCAAGAAATTATTTCAAAAAAATCAATTAAAGAATCAAATCAAATATTTGAAATGATTTATTCAAACAGAATAATAAATCCAATATTATATTCCGAAATTAAAGAAATTATAAATTCAAATGAAAAAATTGAAGAAACAATGAAAAGAATTTATTTAAATGAAAATGAAAAAGATTTTATAATTGAAAGAAAAGAAAAGAAATATAAATTTCCCAAATTAATATTAATAATGAGAAGTGAATTATATCGAGGAATGTTTTTATCTGTAACAGAAGATAAATCAAATAAAGTTAGAGATTATAGTGAATTAAGTAATAAATCATTTCAAATATTTGAATATTGGATTTATTCAAATCAAATCAAAGAAGGAATTCAAATTACACAAGAAATAATTAATGAAATTGAAATTGGAATTGATTATTTTCAATTAAATCAAACAAATCCAAATTTATTTGATTTATTAATTAAAAAATTTAAAAATTAAAATTAAAATTAAATTTAAAATTAAAATTAAAATTAAAATTAAAATCAAAATTAAAATTAAAATTAAAATTAAAATTAAAATTCCAAAATTATAATTAAAATTAAAATTAAAATTAAAATTAAAATTAAAATTAAAATTAAAATTAAAATTAAAATTAAAATTAAAAATTAAAATTAAAATTAAAATTAAAATTAAAATTAAAATTCCAAAATTATTTTTTCATTTTTTTCATTTTAAAAATGAACTCAAAAAAAGTTTTGTTCTTTTCAAATATTTTTCTTGTGTTTTTTATATTTGAGGTTCTTAGTTTAAAAGAAGCAAAAATAAATGAAAAAAAAACAGAAGGAAAAGAAATAGGATGGGTAATAAAACAGACATTAAAAGAAAATGAAACAAATACAACTGATCAATTTAGTTGGGGATTAAGTGTTTCAGAAAACAAAGAATATCTCGTAATTGGTTCTCCTTTTGCAAAAATTGGAAATAATTCTTTTCAAGGAAAAGTTTATATTTACAAATTCAACGGAACAAATTGGAATCTATTTCAAATTTTAATTGCAAATGATGGAAATCAAAATGATAATTTTGGATCAAGTATTTCAATTACACAAAATGGAACTTATATTTTTATCGGTTCTCCTTATGCAAAAATTGGAGAGAACGCGAATCAAGGAAAAGTTTATGTTTATGAATTCAACGGAAAAATTGGAATCTGTTTCAAATTTTAATTGCAAATGATGGAAATCAAAATGATAATTTTGGATCAAGTATTTCAATTACACAAAATGGAACTTATATTGTGATTGCATCTTATAGCGCAACCGTTGTAAATAATTCTGCTCAAGGAAAAGTTTATATTTTTGAAAACAACGGAACAAATTGGAATCTATTTCAAATTTTAATTGCAAATGATGGAAATCAAAATGATAATTTTGGATCAAGTATTTCAATTACACAAAATGGAACTTATATTTTTATTGGTTCTCCTTATGCAAAAATTGGAGAGAACGCGAATCAAGGAAAAGTTTATGTTTATGAATTCAACGGAAAAAATTGGGATGTGTTTCAAATGATAAATGGAAGTGATGGTAAAGATAATGATCAATTTGGAATAAGTTTATCCACATCAGAAAATCAAGGATATGTTGTAATTGGAGCACCTTATGCTTCCGTTGGAGAAAATCCTTACCAAGGAAAAGCGTATATTTTTGAAAACAACGGAACAAATTGGATTGAATCACAAATTTTATTTGCAAGTGATGGAACAACAAACGGGTATTTTGGATACGATGTTTCCATTTCACAAAACACAGGATATCTTTTAATTGGTTCTCCCACTGCGAATGTTGGGGATGATTGGTTTCAGGGAAAAGTGTATGGATTTGAAAACAATGCGACGAAATGGCTTGAGTCACAAATTTTAATTGGAAATGATCTTGGATGGGGTCATTTTGGCCAAACTCTTTCCATTTCTTCAGATGGAAATGATGTTGTTATTGGCGCTCCTTTTGCAACAATTGGGGAGAATTGCTTCCAAGGAGAAGCTTTTTTTTTCTCATATGTTCCTAAACCTCCACAAGTTGATATTTTAAATTGCTCTTCATTATTTTGTTCATTTGAATGCTATTGGAATCAAGTCAATCCAAGCTCGGATGAAATTGAATACCAAATCAATTACACACTTTCGCCAAATTGGCAATTAATTGAGTCACCGATTCTTGATGAAAATGTATTATTCCAAATGTTCAATTCTTCAAATTATGAAAATATAACAGGAAATGTTGAATATTCAATCCAAATTCGGGCTTGCAATAAAACAACTCAAATTTGTGGATTTGCTTCAAAAGAAGTTAATTTAACAACACGAATTGATTCTGTCAAAAATTTCCATTTGCAAGCCATTTCGGGAGAAGTAATTCAAACCTCATGGACTTTCCCAGATGTTCCAATCATCAATTCAACTCCAAAATTAGATCACTATGTTCTTTCTTATCAAAAGGAAAACTCAAATGATTCAATCAAAACAAATATTTGGGTCGTAAATTCATCAACATCATGTCGAATCCACAATTTACAATCACTTACAAATTATTCGGTATCCATTTACGCATGTCGAAAAGATGAATGCTTTGGGGAAGATGAAGGACAAACAATTTCATCTTCTATCGAAACATTTTTTTCATCCGTTATCAATTTTTCTTGTTCAGTTTCAGATCTTCAAGATATTTTTTGTAATTGGAAAAAACCAAGTGATTCAACCAATTCATCTTATTATAATTTCACTTATAAAGCAATTTCCAAAAATGATTCCGCAACATTTTCAATTAATTACACTTCGTTCAATTTTAGAGCACAATATCCTGATCAAGAATATCGAATCACTGTTTCCGCTTGTGATGAAAATGATAATTGTGGAACTATTTCTTCAATTCAACTTGAAACACAAAAAAAAATATCATCCAATTCAAAAACTACTAAAATTGTTGTTGGTGTTGTTGTTCCAGTTGTGGTGATTACTGCTATCATTTTAATCATCATTTTAGTTCGTAAAAGAAAAAAGAAAATACCTCCATATTTTGATGAAATTGATGGTGATTATTTCGATTAATAAAATTCCTTTTTCTTTCTTTCTTTCTTTCTTTCTTTTTCATCATAAAACAATAAAAAATATTTTTTTCATTTTTCATTTTTTTCTTTTCAAAAATGAATGAAATTATATTTTTTGGTTGGAATTTACAACCAAAACTTTTAAAAAATGAACCAAATAAAATATTTAAACCAATTCAATTTAAATTTGAAAATGAAAATGAAAATGAAAATGAAAAACAAATTAAACAAATTTCATCAAGTCATATTTCAACAATTTTCCTTTTTGAAAATGGAAAAGCAATAGAATATTTAAGAGATTCAGATCAAAATCCTGAAAAAATCCAAATTGAAAATATTCAAAAAGTGACTGCTGGTGGTGAAAATGAAGCTATTTTAACAATAGAAGGAAATGTATTTGCCAAAGGAAATAATATCAATCCAAAAAATCCAAAAGAATTTATCAATATTTCATCATTAATCGAAGATACAAATGATAGAATAATTCAAGATATTGTTTCTGGATACAGTTCAATTTACTTATTAACTTCAAATCAAAATGTTTATGGAATTGGTTCAAATGAAGAAGGTCAACTTGGTTTTGATTATGAAACACTTACAAAAACAGAAAAACCAATTTTAATGATGAAAAATGTTTCTAAAATATTTTCAGGAAATTGTTCATATTCTGTTTTTCTTTTAAATTCAAATCAAGAATTATTTTGATGTGGTTTTAATTATTTCGGTGAACTTGGATTAGGAAGAAAAGAAGATTATATCAAAAAATTAACCAAAATCCAAAATATTCCAAAAGGTAAAATAATTGATATTCAATCTGGGAATTTTCATTCAATAATGTTGGTTGAAAATGAAAATCAAAATCAAAATCCAAAAAGAAAACTTTATTCATGTGGAAGATATAGTTATAATGGACTTGGAAAAGATGAAGATACTTATGAATTTACTGAAATCAAATCATCTTTATTTGAAAATGATGATAATATTATTGATTTTTCTGTTACATACAAACATAATTTAATTTTAACTTCCAATTCAAAATTAATAGGATTTGGTGAAAATTTATATGGTAAATTAGGAACTGGAGATACAAAAAATCAATCAATTCCAATTCAAATTGAACTTCCTAAATTAAGATTTAATGAAAATATTTCCAATTATCATGTTTCTTGTGGATATTACAGATCATTTCTTTATTATTCTCCTTTTTCTTTTTCCAATCTTGAAGAAGATTTGATAAAATTATTTAGAAGAAAAGAATTTTGTGATATTTCATTTAAAACCGAAAATGGTTCAATAATTGAAGCTCATAAATTAATATTGAAATATAGATTAAATCAAAATCAAAATCAAATTGAAAAACTTCAAGAAATTATTTCAAATAAATCAATTAAAGAATCAAATCAAATATTTGAAATGATTTATTCAAATAATTCCAAAATAAATCCAATATTATATTCTGAAATTAAAGAAATTATAAATTCCAATGAAATGATTGAAGAAACAATGAAAAGAATTTATTTAAATGAAAATGAAAAAGATTTTATTATTGAAAGAAAAGAAAAACAATATAAATTTCCTAAATTAATATTAATAATGAGAAGTGAATTATATCGAGGAATGTTTTTATCTGTAACTGAAGATACTTCTAATAAAGTTAAAGATTATAGTGAATTAAGTAATAAATCATTTCAAATGTTAGAATATTGGATTTATTCAAATCAAATTAAAGATGAAATTGAAATTACACAAGAAATTATTGATGAAATTCAAATTGGAATTGATTATTTTCAATTAAATCAAACAAATCCAAATTTATTTGATTTATTAATTAATAAATTTAATAATCAAAATTAATAAAAAATAAGAATAAATTTAATTTAATATTTAATTAATAAATTTATTTAAAAATATAATTTAATATTTAATTCTATTATTAAAATAATAATTTAATGTTTTAGATTTAAATATTTTCTTATTAAAATATTTAACATATAAATATAAAAAATAAGAATAAATTTAATTTAATATTTAATTTATAAATTAATTTAAAAATATAATTTAATATTTAATTTTATGTTTAAAATAATAATTTATTGTTTTAGATTTAAATATTTTATTATTAAAATATTTAACATATAAATATAAAAAATAAGAATAGATTTAATTTAATATTTAATTTATAAATTAATTTAAAAATATAATTTAGTATTTAATTTTATTATTAAAATAATAATTTAATGTTTTAGATTTAAATATTTTATTATTTAAATATTTAACATAAAAATATAAAAAATAAAATAGATTTAATTTAATATTTAATTTATAAATTAATCTAAAAATATAATTTAATATTTAATTTTATTATTAAAATAATAATTTATTGTTTTAGATTTAAATATTTTATTATTTAAATATTTAACATATAAATACAGAAAATGAGAATAGATTTAATTTAATATTTAATTTATAAATTAATTTGAAAATATAATTTAATATTTAATTCTATGTTTAAAATAATAATTTAATGTTTTAGATTTAAATATTTTATTATTTAAATATTTAACAAATAAATATAAAAATGAAAATAGATTTAATTTAATATTCAATTTATAAATTAATTTAAAAATATAATTTAATATTTAATTTCATGTTTAAAATAATAATTTAATGTTTTAGATTTAAATATTTTATTATTTTAAATATTTAACATAAAAAATATAGAAAATGAGAATAGATTTAATTTAATATTTAATTTATAAATTAATCTAAAAATATAATTTAATATTTAATTTTATTATTAAAATAATAATTTATTGTTTTTAGATTTAAATATTTTATTATTTAAATATTTAACATATAAATACAGAAAATGAGAATAGATTTAATTTAATATTTAATTTATAAATTAATCTAAAAATATAATTTAATATTTAATTTTTATTATTAAAATAATAATTTATTGTTTTATATTTAAATATTTTCTTATTAAAATATTTAACATATAAATATAAAAAATAAGAATATATTTAATTTAATATTTAATTTATAAATTAATTTAAAAATATAATTTATTATTTAATTCTATGTTTAAAATAATAATTTATTGTTTTAGATTTAAATATTTTTATTATTTAAATATTTAACATATAAATATAAAAATAAGAATAGATTTAATATTTAATTTATAAATTAATTTAAAAATATAATTTAATATTTAATTTTATGTTTAAAAATAATAATTTAATGTTTTAGATTTAAATATTTTATTATTTAAATATTTAACATAAAAATATAAAAATAAGAATAGATTTAATTTAATATTTGATTTATAAATTAATTTAAAAATATAATTTAATATTTAATTTTATTATTAAAATATTAATTTAATGTTTTAGATTTAAATATTTTATTATTTAATTATTTAACATATAAATATAAAAAATAAGAATAGGCTTAATTTAATATTTAATTTATAAATTAATTTAAAATATAATTTAATATTTAATTTCATGCTTAAAATAATAATTTAATGTTTTAGATTTAAATATTTTATTATTTAAAAATATTTTAAAAATTGATTTTTGAAATTAAAATTTTATCTTTTTGAATTAAATTGAATTAATATTAATTTGGAAATTTGTTTTAAAATTTAAATTTATTAATAATTTTTAAATTCCAAAAAAAAATTAAATTAAAAATTAAATTAAAATAATTTTTCCTTTTTTTTAATAATAAAAATTAATAAAAATAATAATAATTTATTAATAAATTAATTTAAAATAATAAATTAAAAAGAAAATTAAATTAATTATTAATTTAAATTTATTCTTATTTTTTATATTTTTATTTATTTTCAAAATTCACTTTTTATTCATTTTTTTTTTTAAATTTTTTTTCATTTTTTCCTTTTTTTAAAAACAAAAAACACAAAAAAACAAAAAACAAAAACAAAAAAACAAAATGAATAATAATAATAATAACCAAATTGAAAATGCAAATCGAAATCAAAATGCAAATGAAAAGAAAAATTTAGAAAAAAAAGTAACAAAAAATTTAATTAAAGATTATTCAAACCTTTTAAATGGAAATTCATTTAAAGATTTTTCAATTTTTGTTGAGAATAAATTAAATCCTTTTGAAATTAAAGTTCATAAATCAATTTTATCTTCAAGATCTCCTTTTTTTAATGAGTCATTAAGGCAAGAATCTCTTTTTATTTCTTTAAATCAATTTAATAAAAAAGAAATGGAATCAATTTTAAGTTATATTTATTATGGAAATATTTCTTTTGAGAATCAAGAAAATCTTATTCAATTATTGGAAATTTCAATTTATTTTAAATTAAATTTATTGAAAGAAATTATTCAAAAAAAAATTTCAAATTCAATTAATTATTCAAATTTTTTCCAATTTTTATTCCAAAATCGAAATTTAAATTCAAATGAAATTGAAATAAAATGTTTTGAATTAATAAATCAAAATTTTTCCCAAATTCAGAATAATGAGAATTTATTCAATTTAACTAAAGAAGAAATTATCAAATTTATTCAATTTAAACAAGAAAAAAAAGAAATTTTTCAATTTGATTTTTTTCAATTTTTAAATAATTGGATTGAAAAAAGAATTAAATCATTAAAATTAAGGAAATATAAACACAAAATGAATGCAAAGAAAAGATTATTTCATTCTTTTTTTTCATTATTTGATAAAGATTCAATTTCAAAACAAGATTTTGATAAATTAAAACAATTTGATATTTTTCTTCCAAATTCTTTTTTAATTCATTTTGAAAGAACTATTTTTCAAATTCAAGATCAAGAAAATCAAACAAAAATTAAAGAAAATGAAAAGAAAATTCAAAGAAGAGATAAAAGAATTAAAGAAAAAGATAAAAAAATTAAATCATTCGAAACAGAAAATCAAAATCTGAAATCTGAAAATAAGAAGAAAAAGAAGGAAATTGAAGATAAAAACAAAGAAATTGAAGAGAAATGGAAGAAAGAGGTTGAGAAAATGAAACCTGCTTTTGATGAATATGAAAAGAAAATGCAAGAATTAAAAAAGAATTTTCCTCAATTTTCAGATTCAGAAATTATTAAAGATATTGAATATGTTAAGAAATTACAAGAATGGATAAATGATAATGATTTTTTTTCTAAAATGAAAAAAGGATTTTCAGCAAAAAGAGATGGATTTAATTCTAAAAATTGGCATTCAAAAGTTGATTGGAAAGGAAAAACATTAGTTATTATCAAAACAAAAGATAATTTTATTTTTGGAGGTTTTACTCAAGTTGGATTTAATGGAAATACAGGAAACATTAATGATTCAAATGCATTTATTTTTTCATTAAGAAATGATAAAGGAGATAGAATACCTGCAAAGTTTACAATTAAACTACCTCAATGTGCAATTTATTCTAGTTTAGATCGTGGTCCATTTTTTGGTAAAGGAAATGATTTTTGGTTAGATTCTGATTTACAACCTGGTTATTCAGATTTTGGTTGGGGTTATAATCTACCTAATGGAATTACTTATAATACAAATGAAGCTCAAAGTTATTTAGCTGGTTCTTATGATAAATGGGTTGTTGATGAACTTGAAACTTATTTTATTTAAAAAATTAATTAATAATAAGAAAATCAGACTTTTTTTTAATTTTTTATTTCAAAATTTAATTCAATTTTAATTTACTTTTAATCAAATTAATTTCTTTAAAATAATAAATAAGAAACAAATTTAATTTTAAATAATTTAATTTTAATTTAAAATATTTATTAAAAATTTAATTAATAAAAATAATCCAAAAAAAAAAAATAATAAATTTTAAAAAATTGAATATTTTTAATATAATAAATAAAAATAAAAATTGAAAATAGAAATTAATAATAATTAAATTTAAATTCATTAATTAAAATATTAAAATAAAAATCAAATAAAATTTATTATTAATTAATATTTAAATATTAATAAATTATAATCAAAATCAAAAATAGAATAATTATTAAAATTATTTTTTTAGAAAGTTTATCTTATTCAATCATGTTAAATTCAATTTATTTAAAATTTTTAATTTTTAATTTTATTTTTAATATATTTTATTATAATTAAAATTGGATTAATAAATAATCAAAAATATTAATTTAATAATTAAAAATATTATTTCAATTTAAAATAAATTCATTTCTAAATTAAATTATTATTAAATATTATTAAAATTAAATATATATATTTATTAAAATATTTATTCCACTTTTTTTAATATATTTTATTATAATTAAAATTGGAATAATAAATAATCAAAAATATTAGTATAATAAATAAAAACATTATATTAAATTTAAATAAAATAAATCTAAATTAAATTATTATTAATTATTATTAAAATTAAATATTTATCTTTATTAAAATATTTCTTCCACTTTTTAATATATTTTATTATAATTAAAATTGAAATAATAAATAATTAAAAATATTAATTTAATAAATAAAAATATTAAATGAAATTAAAAATAAAATAAATCTAAATTAAATTATTATTAATTCTTATTAAAATTAAATATTTATCTTTATTAAAATATTTCAATTTTCTTTTCAATTTTATTAAATTATTGATAATAATTTTATATTAATTTAAATAAAGAAATATTAATAAAATATATAAAATATAATTAATTTTAAATTTAATTATTTAATATTCCTTATTCCATTTTTGAAATAAATTAATAAAAATATTTTATTAAATTTATTAAATTATTGGGAATTATTTTATATTATTTTAAATAAAAGAAATATTGATAAAATATATAAAATAGAATTAATTCTAAATTTAATTATTTAATATTCTTTATTCCATTTTTGAAATAAATTAATGAAAATATTTTAATAAATTTATTTCATTATTTAATTAATAAATTATTTATTATTTATTTATAATTTATTTTAAAAATACAATTTCATTAATATTTTCAAATTAATTTATTATTTATTATTAATTAATTTTATAGATATTTATTAATTAAAATATTTTAATAAATTTATTTTAATATTTAATTAATAAATTATTTATTATTTATTTATAATTTGTTTTAAAATATAATTTTATTAACATTTCCAAATTAATATATTATTTATTATTAATTAATTTTATAGATATTTATTAATTAAAATATTTTAATAAATTTATTTCATTATTTAATTAAGAAATTATTTATTATTTATTTATAATTTATTTTAAAATATAATTTTATTAATAATTTTATTATTAAAATATTAATTTAATGTTTGAAATATAGATATTTATTAATTAAAATATTTTAATAAATTTATTTCATTATTTAATTAATAAATTATTTATTATTTATTTATAATTTATTTTAAAATATAATTTTTATTAATATTTTCAAATTAATATATTATTTATTATTATTTAATTTTTATAGATATTTATTAATTAAAAATATTTTAATAAATTTATTTTAATATTTAATTAATAAATTATTTATTATTTATTTATAATTTATTTTAAAATACAATTTTATTAATATTTTCAAAATTAATTTATTATTTATTATTAATTAATTTTATAGATATTTATTAATTAAAATATTTTAATAAATTTATTTTAATATTTAATTAATAAATTATTTATTATTTATTTATAATTTGTTTTAAAATATAATTTTATTAACATTTCCAAATTAATATATTATTTATTATTAATTAATTTTATAGATATTTATTAATTAAAATATTTTAATAAATTTATTTCATTAATTAATTAATAAATTATTTATTATTTATTTATAATTTGTTTTTAAAATATAATTTTATTAACATTTTCAAATTAATTTATTATTTATTATTAATTAATTTTATAGATATTAATTAATTAAAATATTTTAATAAATTTATTTCAATATTTAATTAATAAATTATTTATTATTTATTTATAATTTGTTTTAAAATATAATTTTATTAATATTTTTATTATTAAAATATTAATTTAATGTTTGAAATGTAGATATTTATTAATTAAAATATTTCTTTTAAAAAATTTTCGAAACAATATTATCCAATAAATTTTGAGAAAAAATCAAAAATTATTGGATAATATTTGATTAATTTTATTTAAATAAAAAATATTTTTTTTTTTTCATTTTTTCATTTTTTATTTTTTATTTTTTATTAAATTAAATTAATTATGTCAGAAACAGAAAAAAAAGAAGAAAAAATTACAACTGATTCAGAAAAAGAACAACCAAAAGAAACAACAAAAAAAGGAAAAGGAAAAGGAAAAGGAAGAAGAACAACAAAAGGAAAAGGAAAAGGAAAACCAAAAAAAGAAAAGAAAGAAGGAGAAGAAGAAACAAAACAACAAAAAAAAAGAGTTGAAACATATTCATCATATATTTATCGAGTATTAAAACAAGTTCATCCAGATGTTGGAATTTCAAATAAAGCAATGATTATTATGAATTCATTTGTTAGTGATTGTTTTGATAGATTTGCATTAGAAGCAGCTGAATTATCAAGATTAGGAGGAAAAGGAACAATTACAAGTAGAGATATTCAAGGTGCTGCTAGATTATTATTACCTGGTGAATTAGCAAGACATGCAGTTTCAGAAGGAACAAAAGCTGTTACAAGATATTCAAATGCAGTTAAATAAATAAAACAATTCAAATTCAAATTCAAATTCAAATTCAAATTTATTTTTTTTAATTTTTTAATTCAAAAAATTTTTTTTTGTTCCACTTTTTTTTCATTTTTTTAATTTTGAAATAAAAAGAAAAACAAATTTAATTTTTAATTTTTTAATTTTTTAATTTTTTTAATTACAAAATTATAATTAAAAAAAAAAGTTTTTATTTTTTAATTTGTTTTTTTAATTTAAAATCGAATTAAATTTAAAGAAGGCCAAGTAATATGAACTGAACCAGAAATTTCACCAAGTAAAAAACCTTTTTTTCTTATAATTGCTAAAAATTGAATTGGATTTTTATCACAAGAACCTTTTAAAGAAACAGGAGCTTGACCTTTTAAATTAAAATAAATTTAAATAAAATAAATTAAAATAAATTTAAAATAAATTAAATTATTTACCAATTATTTGTCCTCTTTTATCTTTTACAATTAAAATTATATGATGATTTTCTAAATAATTTTTTGATGTAATAAATGGAAATAAAGCTGGAATTTTATTAAAAATAGGATTTGGATTATTTAAAACTAATTCTGTTGTTGAATCTGAATCAAGAAAAGGAGCTTCAAAAGTAATTTGTGAATCAATTCTAATTGATTTTTGTTTCTCTTTTTCTTTTTCATCTAAACAAGATTTTAAAGTTCTAAAATTTTTTCCAAATAAAACAGAAAAATTAATAACACAAAATGCATTTTTATCAATAGAATCATGAGTTAATAAAGGAGGTATTTCTAAAGTAAATGTTGAAGAAACTGGTTTATGATCACTTGTTGTAAAAGATAAATGAGGTTGATAAGAAAGTTGTTCAACATCAAAATTAGGAAGGCATCTCCAAAGAATTCTATCACAATAAGAAGGTGCTCTTCTTTTCTAATTATTTATAATATTTATAATATTTATAATATTTATATTATTTATAATATTTATATTATTTATATTATTTATAATATTTATAATATTTATATTATTTATAATATTTATATTATTTATAATATTTATATTATTTATAATATTTATATTATTTATAATATTTATATTATTTATATTATTTATATTATTTATAATATTTATATTATTTATAATATTTATATTATTTATATTATTTATAATATTTATAATATTTATATTATTTATATTATTTATTTATAATATTTTATATATTATTTATATATTATTTATATTGTTTATAACATTTATATTATTTATAATATTTATATTATTTATATTATTTATATTATTTATAATATTTATAATATTTATATTATTTATATTATTTATATTATTTATATTATTTATATTATTTATATTATTTTTTGTAATATTTATATTTATTTATATTATTTATATTTTATTTTTATATGTATTTATATTATTTTTATAATATTTATAATATTTATATTATTTATATTATTTATATTATTTATAATATTTATATTATTTTATAATATTTATATTGTTTATATTATTTATATTATTTATATTATTTATATTATTTATATTATTTATATTATTTATATTATTTATATTATTTATATTATTTATAATATTTATATTATTTATAATATTTATATTATTTATAATATTATTTATAATATTTATATTATTTATAATATTTATATTTATTTATGTTGTTTTATATTATTTATATATTTATATTATTTATATTGTTTATTTATATTATATTTTAATATTTATTTATATTTTTATATTTATATTTGTTTATATTATTTATAATATTTTATATTATTTTATATTATTTATAATGTTTTATTTTTATATTATTTTATATTATTTATATTATTTATATTATTTAATTTTATATTATTTATATTATTTATATTATTTATATTATTTATATTATTTATATTATTTATAATATTTATATTATTTATAATATTTATAATATTTTTTATTTATTTATAATATTTATATTATTTTATAATATTTATATTATTTATAATATTTATATTATTTATAATATTTTTATGTATTTTTATAATATTTATATTATTTATAATATTTATATTATTTTATATTATTTATATTATTTTATATTATTTTATATTATTTATATTTTTATAATTTTATATTATTTATATTATTTTATATTATTTATATTTTTATATTATTTATATATTATTTATATTATTTATATTATTTATATTATTTATATTATTTATATTATTTATATTATTTATATTATTTATATTATTTATATTATTTATAATATTTATATTATTTATAATATTTATATTATTTATAATATTTATATTATTTATAATATTTATATTATTTATAATATTTATATTATTTATAATATGAGTGATTCTGTTGCAAAAAAAATCAATAAAAAAAAAAGCCTCTTGAGCCTCAAAATTAAAATATCAAATAATCAATTTATTGAGTGATTTTTTTTATATTGTTCCAAAAAATTCTCATCAAATTTATTTACTTTTGATTTTATTAATAAAGGAATTTTTTTAAAAAAGGAATTTAAATTTCATATATGTCTTCTTTTTTAAATCTCTTAAAAAAATAAAAGAGAAATTTTAGACTTCTTTTTTAAAATAACTTTTTTTGAATCATATTTTAATCAATCAAAATCAAAAAGATCAGATTTTTCATTTTGCTTTTCTTCTCCCTTTCAATTTGTTTTTATCGATAATTTAATTACAAAATATCTTTACATATTAGACATTTGTATTTTGATTGAAGAATCAATTTTTTCTTTAGTTTTTTTCTTTTTTTTTTGAAATAAGATCAAGAAGATTTTTTTCCTTTTCTTTCTTTTTTTTAATTAAATCAATGTCCACTTTTTTGAGGATTTCAAAAGGAATTTTTTGATAAAATCTCAATTCATTTTTTCTTTTAAATGAAGCTTTTTTTTATTCGTTTTCAAGGAAATTTTTGTGTGTTTGATGCTGAAAAGATCCTAAACTTTAAAACCTTAATTAAAGATGTGAAAGATAACTTCAACATTCGACAAAAGATTCAAGCATTCACCTATCTCTTTCAAGATAAAAATGTTTGTATTTCAAACAATTCACAACTTGTAATCTTCCTAAATTGTGTTAAAGAACAAGTTCTTCTAATAACTTCAGAGGAAATTCCTATTTTGAATGTTCAAATCTCTATTTCAAAAAGTGGAAAGAAAGTGCCAATGAATACTCAAAAAATGATCGATCAGGATCCATTTCTTTCATATGATTTAGATACACAAAAAGTTTTTTGTTCTTCTTGTGATAAGGAATTGAAAAATTTAAATTCATGGAAGCTAAAGAGACATTTAAATTGTGAACATCATCGTTTTAAGATTCCATTTTACCTAAAATCTCAAACAAAATCAAAAGAATGGGTTTTCACAAATCATGAAAAAAATATCCTTCGAATTTTAGATAATTTAGAAACATTTACAACGATTGATTTTTACAGCAGAAAAGATATACCTGTTTTCCGCACAAGTTTGACAAAGAAAAGACTTTTTAATCAAATACAGGATAAAGAAAATGATCTTAAATATGGGACTTTCTGCTCACTTCTTCAAAAGTATTTTTCAATTCATTCTGCAACAGCTTTTTTTTTCCAGTGTCCAAAATGTTCTAATCCAATCATGAAAAAAAGGCAGAATCACCAAAGAAAAGTTCTTGAAATGAGAAATTTATACAAATCGGAAATTCAACTTCTTGATCAAATTATTTTATTCTTGGACTTTGCAGTCAATTTTCAAGAGTATCGAGATAATTGGGAAACACAAGAATTCTATCATAAAAAATCATGGGTGATCTTCAATATTACTATTCAGTTTGAAAAACAGTTGTTCTATTTCGATTATATTTCAGAGGATCAAACTAAAGTAAGTTTAAAAATTGAATTCCTTTTTGATTCTATTAATTTTCTATTTCTCTTATAGGATTCCCAATTTGTTCTTCAAAGTTTTCAAGATTTTCGATATAAATTCCATGAATGGCAACATAAAAGAAATCTATTAAACATATCAAAACTAAGGATTTTTTCTGATAATGGAGGACACATTAAAAATAACTTTGTTCTGGGGATGATTTTTGATGCTTTTAGTTCGCAATTTTTAGATATTAAGGTAATTTTCTTTCTTAAAAATCATGCTAAACATATGTCTGATCGTCATTTTGGTAACATATCAAGGAATAAGGCAAATTTTGGGGATATTACAACTATTAATTCACTTTTTGATTATTTATCTCAACTTAGTAACACAACACCAATTATTTTTAAATGTGAATAGAGCACTCAAATTTCTTTACAAGAATCCAATTGCAAAAATTAAAAAATCACACATTTTTATTTTCTTAAAAGGAAACTTGAAAACTGCAAGAATGCCAAACACCAATTTTCGAAAAAGAAGAATACCTATAATTGAACAAATTTTCCAAGAGAAAGAATTTGGAATTAAACAAAATTCAGCATTAATTCAGGAGAATTATTCTATTCCTTTCTTTAATACTCAAATGACAAATTCCAAAAATGAAAAGGTGATTCCAAATGAAACACAAAAATTTCATTCGCAAAGAGAAAAGAAGATGAAAGAAATGAATCATATGAATGGAAATCTACGAAGTTCTTCCAGAAAACATCAACAAATCAAGAGAAAAATTGAATTTGAAGAAAAAGAAGAAATCAAAAATTTGCGCATTTCAAAATTTCAAGATAATCTCCCAAAACAAAAGAATTTTACATCATCAATATCCATTTGCAAAACAGGAGTAAGAAAATTCTTCTTTTATTATTTTTTTCTTTTTGATTTTCTCATTTTAATTTTTGATTAGAATTTAAGAAAGATTCCAAATTCACACAATTCATGTTATATTGCTTCCATCATTCAAGTGCTTTTAAGAACTTCTGTAATTGAACTATTAGGTTTAGGTGATATTTCTGAAACTTTGAGCGATATTTTACAATCTTCAGAAGAATCGATTAATATAACTCCACTAAGAAAGGTAATAGGAGAACATGTGACTCAATTTTCCAACACTAATGAACAAGATATACATGAATTTTTTGTTTCCTTGATGGATTTAATATCAAATGAGAATATTTCAGATTTCAATGTTCCATATGATCTTCTTTATCAAGAATTTGATATTCACAATCGAGCTATAATAAATGATTTTCGCATTCGTATTGTGCAAAAAGTGACATGTAAGAAATGTAAAAGATTTACTTACTCCTTTCCTCAAGAAACAAGTCTTGTGATTAGCTTTCCAATTTTGAACGGAGAAATTAGCATTTCTTCAATGCTCGATAATTATTTCTCTGAAAAGGATTTAGATTTCTCTCAACATTATCACTGTGAAAATTGTGACCAAAAAGTAGAAAGCTCCATTAAATTGTCTCTTTTGACTATTCCTAAATATTTGGTTATTTTTTTCAAGAGAACTTATTATGATTCCTTGACTCAATCTACAACAAGAATTGGAACCAAAATTCAATGTGAAGAAAAGATCAATGTCAAATCTTTCATGTTTCAGAGTTGTCCTAATCAAGAAACTGAAATGAAATTGCTTGGATCAATACACCATATTGGAAATGCCAATGAAGGTCATTATTGGACTGAAATCTTAGAAACCGAAACTAGTTCAAATTTTTTTGGAATAAGTGATGCTCATATATTTCCCGTGAATCCTTTTAGAACAAAAGATACTTTTACAATGATGATTTTTACAAGAGAAGATTAAGAAAAAATAATCACTCTTTCTATTCCTTTTTTCTTTAACAAGAATCTAATTCATTTTTCTTTTTTTTTGATTGATTTTTGATTGATTTTTTTTGATTGATTTTTTTGATTCAATTTTTCTAATTCTCAAAGAAATAAACCTTTATCGTGCCTCAGGAAGCACCAAAATTTGAGGCTTTTATCGAGATTTCTTGTTCAATTTTAATTAAAAAAGGGAAAAAAAATAAACAAAAAAAAATTTTTCACATCAGCCTCAAATCACTCATATTTATAATATTTATATTATTTATAATATTTATATTATTTATATTATTTATAATATTTATATTATTTATATTATTTATATTATTTATAATATTTATATTATTTATAATATTTATATTATTTATATTATTTATATTATTTATATTATTTATATTATTTATATTATTTATATTATTTATATTATTTATATTATTTATATTATTTATATTATTTATATTATTTATATTATTTTATATTATTTATATTATTTATAATATTTATATTTATAATATTATTTATATTATTTATATTATTTATATTATTTATATTATTTTATATTATTTTATATTATTTATATTATTTATATTATTTATATTATTTATATTATTTATATTATTTATATTATTTATATTATTTATATTATTTATAATATTTATATTATTTATATTATTTATATTATTTATAATATTTATATTATTTATAATATTTATATTATTTATAATATTTATATTATTTATAATATTTATATTATTTATAATATTTATATTATTTATAATATTTATATTATTTATATTATTTATATTATTTATAATATTTATATTATTTATATTATTTAAATGTATTTTCAAATATACTTGATCACTAAAAATATTAACTTCTCCTCTTGTATAACGATAAGAAGGAGGAAAATCAATTTTTCCTTCTGAAAAACCTTGGAAAACTTTTCCTTGACTCATTTCCCTTTTTAATTGGTCTTTTTCCAAAAGTTTTTGATAATCTTTTTTCATACCCAATTCAACACCAACATCAAAAGGATATTCACAACGATAATTCAAATCACCAAACCAAAATAAATATTGGAATTGTTCTGTAATATCAACACCAGGTATTCCAAAATGCAATCCACCAATAATATCTCTATAATTTTCAGCACGAATTGCAATACGTTCTTCACGTGCAGCAAGATGTGAACCAACAAAACAGAATGAAGAGTCATGAAGTTGGAATGCAACACCACATGCTCCTTTATTTCCAACTACTCCAGCAACACCTGTTGCTTTTGTTTCTGTTTGTATACAGTGAACATGTTTTATGTATATTTCTTTAATAAAAACATGAAGTTTAATTCCCATTAATGATTGTTTTGCTATAAGTGTGTATTTTGTTCCTAGATGCATTGATAATGTTACTGTCCAATCATCTTGTGTGTTTGAATATCCTTGTCTTGGACTATAATCACATTCCTTATAAATTTGATAAATATTTTGATTTTAATTTTGATTTTGATTTTGATTTTGATTTTGATTTTGATAAATATTTTGATTTTAATTTTGATTTTAATTTTAATTTTAATTTTAATTTTAATTTTAATTTTAATTTTAATTTTAATTTTAATTTTAATTTTAATTTTAATTTTAATTTTCATTTTGATTTTAATTTTGATTTTAATTTAAATTTTGATTTTAATTTTCAATTTAATTTTAATTTTAATTTTCAATTTGAATATCATTTAAAATTCTTCCAAATTTCTCAAATTTAAATAATATTTAAAATTCTTCCAAATTTCTCAAATTAAAATAATATTTTTCTAATTACTTGAGTTGCAATTGCAAAAATATCTATATCTTGATTATTTGGAATCCAATCACTTAAATCATCAGGAGGAGCAGCACTTCCAATATTCCAAGTTCCAATAAATAATTTAATTTTAATATTTTCATATAAAAGAGCAAGTTCTTTTTTTCCCAAACATTGAACTTTAATTTGAGTAATTTCATTTATAAATCTTTCTCTTGCAACTCCACTTGTAAAAATATAGTCATTAAAATGACCTTTAACATCCCACATTAATCTTATTTTGGTTTTATCTGAAACTGCTCTTTCAAATCTTATTAAATTTTCTGGATTAAATTTTTGATAAAATTGAAATGCATCTTGAAGTGATCCAAATGTATTTCCACTTTTTGTTATTGCTTTTGTTACTGTTTTGGATCTTTTTTTCATATTTCCTTTTCCTATTCCAATTGTTCCATCTTCTTTGCTTATTACAAAACATCGAAATGGTTTCTTTTTTGTTTTCTCAATTTTTTGCACTTCAAAAGTTACAAATTGTTCTTTAATTTTTTAATTTTCATTTTGATTTTAATTTTGTTTTGATTTTGATTTTGATTTTGATTTTGATTTTGATTTTAATTTATATTTTAATTTTGATTTTAATTTTGATTTTGATTTTAATTTTAATTTTGATTTTGATTTTAATTTTGATTTTGATTTTGATTTTGATTTTAATTTTAATTTAAATTTTGATTTTGATTTTAATTTTAATTTTGATTTTGATTTTAATTTTGATTTTAATTTTGATTTTGATTTTGATTTTGATTTTAATTTTAATTTAAATTTTGATTTTGATTTTAATTTTAATTTTAATTTTAATTTTAATTTTAATTTTAATTTTAATTTTAATTTTGATTTTTATTTTGATTTTTAATTTTAATTTTAATTTTGATTTTGATTTTAATTTTAATTTTGATTTTGATTTTGATTTTGATTTTGATGGTAATTTTGTATTTAAATTTATTTGGAATTTTCTTTTTGGATTTTAATTTTAATTTTGATTCTAATTTTGATTCTAATTTTTATATTGAAAATATTTACCAACATTAAATATTTGAGGTAAATTAAAAGAATTTCTTCGATAATTTTCATCTCTAGTTGGAGTCATTGCACCTCTATTTAAATAAAAAAAATAATTGTGGAAAAATTTCAAATAAAAAATTGTGGAAAAAATTATTGAAAAAATTTTTCTACATTTGAGCGAAATAATATTGATCTCTATGAATAAATATTGCTAAAATCCATTCCATCATTTCATCATTAGAATTTGCTTCTATTAAATATTTTCTTTTTTTATCTCGAACACAAATTTCAAATTGATTTTTTTCTAAACTTTTCACAGAAATTGAACAATCTTCAAGATAAATAAATCCTTTAGGAATATGATTTTTCATCTTTAAATAAATTTGATATAATTTTATAAATGAATTTTTTTTTTTTGGAATTTTTTTTAAATGGAATTTTGATTGAATTTTTAAATGAATTTTTTTTTACATTTGAATGTTCTTGTTTTTCATAATAAAATAATTTATTTTCATGAAGAGAACACCATCTTTTTTTCCAACTTTTATAAGAACCACCTTTTATTATTATTTATTAATTTAATTATTAATTTTCAATTTAAATTTTTTAATTTTTAAATTGTTTACCTCTTTTTTTAAGAAAACCTTCTCTTGTAAATTCGTTAATATTCTAAAATTTATTTAATAATTAATTTAATTTGAATTTTAATTGAAAAATTAATTACCATATTCTGAATAAAAGCGAATTAAAAATAACAATAAAAATAACAAAAAAAAAATGAAAAAAAAATTCAAAAAATAATTTTTCATTTTTTTCACTTTTCCTTTCAAAAATAAAATAAAAATTAAAATCATTAAATTGAATTAAATTAAATGCCAACTGATAAAAATTTTTTAATTCGAATTATCTTAAATATCTCTCTTATTGCAATTTTAGTTACACTCGTTGTTTCTTCTATAGCAATTATGTTTAATGAATCAAATGGACAAATAACTCTAGATCAATTTTTTTTAGCTTTTTTTGCAACGTACATTTTATTATTATAAAATTATATATAAAATTAATTATAAAATTATTTATAAAATTAATTATAAAATTATTTATAAAATTATTTATAAAATTATTTATAAAATTAAATATAAAATTATTTATAAAATTATATATAAAATTATTTATTAAATTATTTATAAAATTATTTATAAAATTATATATAAAATTAAATATAAAATTAAATATAAAATTATTTATAAAATTATTTATAAAATTATTTATAATTTATTTATAAAATTATTTATAAAATTATTTATAAAATTATATATAAAATTATTTATAAAATTAAATATAAAATTATTTTATAAAAATTATATATAAAATTATTTATTAAATTATTTATAAAATTATTTATAAAATTATATATAAAATTAAATATAAAATTATATATAAAAATTAAATATAAAATTATTTATAAAATTATTTATAAAATTATTTATAAAATTATATATAAAATTATTTATAAAATTATTTATTAAAATTATTTATAAAATTATTTATAAAATTATTTATAAAATTATTTATAAAATTATTTATAAAATTATTACTAAAATTAAATATAAAATTATTTATAAAATTATTTATAAAATTAAATATTAAATTATTTTATAAAATTAATTATAAAATTATATATAAAATTATTTATAAAATTATTTATAAAATTAATTATAAAATTATTTATAAAATTAAATATAAAATTATTTATAAAATTAATTATAAAATTATTTATAAAATTATTTATAAAATTATTTATAAAAATTATTTATAAAATTATTTATTAAATTAAATATAAAATTAAATATAAAATTAAATATAAAATTAAATATAAAAATTAATTATAAAATTAAATATAAAATTATTTATAAAATTATTTATAAAAAATTATTTATAAAATTATTTATAAAATTATATAAAATTTATATAAAAAAATATATAAAATTATTTATAAAATTATATATAAAATTATTTATAAAATTATTTTATAAAATTATTAATAAAATTATTTATAAAAATTATTTATAAAATTATATATAAAATTATTTATAAAATTATTTATAAAATTATTTATAAAATTATTAATAAAATTAATTATAAAATTAATTATAAAATTAAATATAAAATTATTTATAAAATTAATTATAAAAATATTTATTAAAATATTTTATTTATAAAATTAAATATTAAATTATTTATAAAATTAATTATAAAATATATTATAAAATTAATTATAAAATTAAATATAAAATTAAATATAAAATTAAATATAAAATTAAATATAAAATTAAATATAAAATTAAATATAAAATTATTTATAAAATTATTTATAAAATTTATTTATAAAAGTTATTTATAAAATTATTTATAAAATTAAATATAAAATTATTTATAAAATTATTTATAAAATTATATATAAAAATTAAATATAAAAATTATATATAAAATTATATAAAAAATTATTTATAAAATTATTTATAAAATTATTTATAAAATTATTTACAAAATTATTTACAAAATTAATTATAAAAATTATTTATAAAATTAAGTAAATAAAAATTATATATAAAATTTATTATAAAAAATTATATATAAAATTAAATATAAAATTAATTATAAAATTAATTATAAAAATTATTTATAAAATTATTTATAAAATTAAATATAAAATTAAATATAAAATTATTTATAAAATTAATTATAAAATTAATTATAAAATTAATTATAAAATTATTTATAAAATTATTTATAAAATTATATATAAAATTAAATATAAAATTATTTATAAAATTATTTATAAAATTATTTATAAAATTATTTATAAAATTATTTATAAAAATTATTTATAAAATTAATTATAAAATTATTTATAAAATTATATATAAAATTATTTATAAAATTAATTATAAAATTATTTATAAAATTAAATATAAAAATTAATTATAAAATTAATTATAAAATTATTTATAAAATTAAATATAAAATTAAATATAAAATTATTTATAAAATTAAATATAAAATTAATTATAAAATTAATTATAAAATTAATTATAAAATTAAATATAAAATTAATTATAAAATTATTTATAAAATTATTTATAAAATTAATTATAAAATTAATTATAAAATTAAATATAAAATTAATTATAAAATTATTTATAAAATTAAATATAAAATTAATTATAAAATTATTTATAAAATTATTTATAAAATTATTTATAAAATTATTTATAAAATTATTTATAAAATTATTTATAAAATTATTTATAAAATTATTTATAAAATTAAATATAAATTTAAATATAAAATTAATGATTAAAAAAAGTGTTTTTGGATTAACTGCAATTGCTGCTTCACTTCTTACAAAATTCCCATATTTCTTTCTTCAATATGGTTTTTTAAAATCTTTTGTTGGTAGAGGATTATTAGTTGTTTATGCTTCAAGTTTTGGTATAAAAAATTTGATTAAATTAAAATTTTTGTTCAAATTAATCCTTTTTTTGTTTTAATTTAAAAAAATAAATTAGCTGTTGCTTCTGGTCAAAATTATCAATTTTTAATGATTATGTAATTAAATTTAAAATTAAAATTAAAATTAAAATTAAAATTAAAATTTGATTTGATTTTAGTGGAATTATTGGTGTTTGTTTTGGCTTTTATTGCTGTTATTTGTGGTTATATTTTCTTTCCAGATTTATTAAAAGATGATGGAATTGGAGGAATTATTGCTCGTTCTCATCAACCTTCTCAATATAAAAATGATGATGATGATTCAAAATATTCTAAAATTTCTTATGATGTAAAAGAAAATGATAATGAAAATGATAACGGAATTGATAATGAAAACAAACTTTAAATTTCTTAAAAATCCCAAAAACAAAAAAAATTTTTTTTTTCTTTTGAATTTTTCTTTTTTTTCTTTTTTTTCTTTTAAAAAAAAAAAAAGTTCTCATTAAAATTTCTTTGAAATAATTCCATTTTTCTTATCCAAAGTAAAATGATTAGCAACAAAATAAGAAGAAGAATAAAAACTAGAAAAATGAATCAAATTCATATTTTTTGCTTTCATTTCAAATTCTTCTTGATCAACTTCAACAACTTCAGGAGCATCAATTTGATGACGAAGTTTAAGATAATCAATCTTTTCTTTAACAAGACTTTGGAGCAAATAAAAGAGCAGTTCATTTGAGTCTTGTTTATACATTAAATATTTGTTCATTCTGTTTCTAAGTGTTTTCATTACAGAAAATTTTTGAGTTGAAATAAAACTTTCAAGCATGATTTTAATTGCGAAATTCAAATCATCTTCTCTGACATAATCTCTCAAATGCATTTTGGCAACTGATTCTGCCATTCGAATCAATGACTCAATATATCTGACTGTGATTGGAATTGAACCAGTGACAGCTGATTCACTTCGAAGATCTGAATATAATTTTTTGATCTTGTCTTCATCAATGTTAGTCAATTGAGGATGAATATTTTTCTTTGCGTAAAGTATGTATTTTTTTAATAAACTTTGCGGAATCAATTCAATTCCGCCTTCATCAAATTGAGCTTCATTTGCGTTCTCCTTTTCATATTGTTCCATTGCTCGTGAATTAGGATGACTTTTGACATGACTTTCAACAACAAATTTAGCAAGTTTCTCATCATAAATCGGATCCACTGTGTCTCGCACTACACATAAGATATCGAATCTAGATAGAATTGGATCACTTAGATCGACGTTTTGAGAAAATGTTAAAGATGGATCATATTTTCCTCGGATTGGATTTGCTGCAGCAACCACAGAGCATCTTGCTCTTAAAGTAGTCACAATTCCTGCTTTGGAAACTGAGATACTTTGTTGTTCCATTGTCTCATGGATACTTGTGCGGTCGTGATCATTCATTTTGTCAAATTCATCAATCAGACAAAACCCTTGATCTGCAAGAACAAAAGCTCCACCTTCAAGTGTCCATTCGCCTGTTGTCGAGTCTCGCCTGACTGAATATGTTAGCCCCACTCCAGAGGCTCCTTTTCCTGATGTGAATACTGCTCTATGTGCTGTTTTTTCAACATATTTCAGGATTTGACTTTTGCTCATACTTGGATCTCCAAGAAGAAGAACATTAAGATCTCCTCGAATTCTATGTTTGTTTCCGATTAATTTTGGTTCTCCTCCAAAAAGTGCCATTGCAATGGCTGTTTTCATGTGTTTTAATCCATAAATTGAAGGAGCGATTGAACTGATAATCTTTTTTATTTAATTTAAATTATTTTAATTTTAATTTTAATTTAATTTATATTAATTTAATTTATATTTTTTACTCTTTCTCTAATTTTTGGATCTTTTGATAATTTTTTAATTTCATTAATATCTTCATGAGAAAGATTGAAAGATTCGAATGAATCTTCTTTATTAACAATGAAGTTTGCTTCTATAACAGTAGCAAAAACAGGGAAACCATTTTGGGAATTTAGAGAAGTTTGGAAAGAGTGACGATAAACACCAGTAACTTCCTAAATACAATTAAAATATTCAAATTAAAATATTTAAATTAAAATATTCAAATTAAAATATTCAAATTAAAATATTTAAATTAAAATATTCAAATTAAAATATTCAAATTAAAATATTTAAATTAAAATAAAAAATTTGAATTAAAATTAAAATAAAAAATTATTACAATTTCTTCTCCTGGTTTTGCTGAATCAATTAAATCATTCAATAATATCACTTCTTTAGTTCGAGGTAATCTTCCAGCACTAACAGTTCCAGGACTTTCTTGAAGAGAAATTTTTTGGAAATTGCGATAAATTGTTTCATCTTCCAAAATTCTAAACGGTCCTTTTTTTGAACAAACAGGACAAGAAGAAACTTTGATTTCTGATAAAGAATTTTGAACAAAAGGACCAATTGTTGAATTGCAATGAGGACAAACAAATTTGACTTTTTTTAATTGAGGAAACACATTTGTTCTTCTTGTAACAACACCTGTCACTTTTATTAAAGTATTCAAATGATGTTGTCTAAGATCTCTTAAAGAATCATGAAGTGGGAAATCAGAAATTCGAACATGAACTTCAGGTTGAATTTGTTCATAAGATTCAAACATTTCCAAAAAAACTTTGTAAGCTGCTTCATCAAAAATGGGTAATATTTCCATTGGCGAATCTGCAACCCACATTGCTAATTTGGGTTCTTTAATTGATAGATCTGAATAATTTATTACTAAACTTTCCTCATTTTGTGAACCTGCTACTTTGATTTTTTCTACATATGTTAATTTTCCATTTTCATCACTGAATCCAACAAGGAAATTGTGGAATCTTTTTGAGATTTCTCTTTTGATTTCTGGATTTGTTCTCCATTTTCTTAAAAGTGAAATATCTATTGCATCAAAATCTAAATCATCAACTATATTTACAAACAAAATTTATAATAATATTTAATTCAAAAATAATATTTAATTCAAAAATAATATTTAATTTATAATAATATTTAATTTATAAATAATATTTAATTTATAAATAATATTTAATTTATAAATAATATTTAATTTATATATAATATTTAATTTATAAATAATATTTAATTTATATATAATATTTAATTTATAAATAATATTTAATTTATATATAATATTTAATTCATAAATAATATTTAATTTATAAATAATATTTAATTTATAAATAATATTTAATTTATAAATAATATTTAATTTATAAATAATATTTAATTCAAAAATAATATTTAATTCAAAAATAATATTTAATTTATATATAATATTTAATTTATAAATAATATTTAATTTATAAATAATATTTAATTTATATATAATATTTAATTTATAAATAATATTTAATTTATAAATAATATTTAATTTATATATAATATTTAATTTATATATAATATTTAATTTATATATAATATTTAATTTATAAATAATATTTAATTTATATATAATATTTAATTTATATATATAATATTTAATTTATAAATAATATTTAATTTATATATAATATTTAATTTATATATAATATTTAATTTATAAATAATATTTAATTTATAAATAATATTTAATTTATATATAATATTTAATTTATAAATAATATTTAATTTATAAATAATATTTAATTTATATATAATATTTAATTTATAAATAATATTTAATTTATAAATAATATTTAATTTATAAATAATATTTAATTTATAATAATATTTAATTTATAAATAATATTTAATTTATAAATAATATTTAATTTATATATAATATTTAATTTATAAATAATATTTAATTTAGAAATAATATTTAATTTATAAATAATATTTAATTTATATATAATATTTAATTTAAAAATAATATTTAATTTATATATAATATTTAATTTATATATAATATTTAATTTATATATAATATTTAATTTATATATAATATTTAATTTATATATAATATTTAATTTATAAATAATATTTAATTTATAAATAATATTTAATTCAAAAATAATATTTAATTCAAAAATAATATTTAATTTAGAAATAATATTTAATTCATAAATAATATTTAATTTATATATAATATTTAATTTGGAAATAATATTTAATTTATATATAATATTTAATTTATAAATAATATTTAATTTATAAATAATATTTAATTTAAAAATAATATTTAATTTATAAATAATATTTAATTTATATATAATATTTAATTTATATATAATATTTAATTTATAAATAATATTTAATTTATAAATAATATTTAATTCAAAAATAATATTTAATTCAAAAATAATATTTAATTTATATATAATATTTAATTTATAAATAATATTTAATTTAAAAATAATATTTAATTTATAAATAATATTTAATTTATATATAATATTTAATTTATATATAATATTTAATTTAAAAATAATATTTAATTTATAAATAATATTTAATTTATATATAATATTTAATTTAGAAATAATATTTAATTTATAAATAATATTTAATTTATATATAATATTTAATTTATAAATAATATTTAATTTATATATAATATTTAATTTAAAAATAATATTTAATTCAAAAATAATATTTAATTTATATATAATATTTAATTTATATATAATATTTAATTCATAAATAATATTTAATTTATAAATAATATTTAATTTATAAATAATATTTAATTTATAAATAATATTTAATTTATAAATAATATTTAATTTAAAAATAATATTTAATTTATAAATAATATTTAATTCAAAAATAATATTTAATTCAAAAATAATATTTAATTCAAAAATAATATTTAATTTATATATAATATTTAATTCAAAAATAATATTTAATTTATAAATAATATTTAATTTATAAATAATATTTAATTCATAAATATATTTTTCATTGTTTACGAGAAGGTAATTCTGTTTCTGTTGATTGGATAAATCCTAAATTAAGTATAGAATTTGGTTTTTTGATTTCTTTTTGTAATTTTAATTTTAATTTTGATTTTGATTTTGATTTTGAATTTGAATTTGATTGTGATTTTGATTTTGATTTTGAATTTGAATTTGAATTTGAATTTGATTGTGATTGTGATTTTGATTTTTTGGATTTTTTGGATTTTGGTTTTTCTTCTTTATTTTCTAAATCCATCTCAATTTGATGTCTTTGGTAAATTGGTAAATTAGGATATTCAGTATCATCAACTTCATTTAAATCATAATGATCGAGTTCATCATTTGATTCATAATCTTCATCTTGATTTTCACCAAATAAATCATCAACACTATCACTTCCTTCATCAATTTGCTTTAATTCAGGTTCTTCAATATCAGAAATAAATTCGTTAAAATCTGAAGATTGTTCTTCTTGAAATGTTCTTGTTTCTTGTTGAATTTCTTCCTCTTTTGGTTGTGGATTAATTGGAGGTTTTTCATGAATTTTTTCAAGAAATGATTTCTTCTCTTCTTTTGATTTATCTTCTTTTGATTTTTGTTTTTTTGATTTTGATTTTTTATTTTTAATTTTTTTATTTGGATTTTCTGACATATTTTTGTTTAAAAAATAAAAATTAAAAAATAAAAATAAAAAATAAAAATTTAATTTTTTTTTAACGGTTTTTTTTTTCATTTTTTTCTTTCTTATTAAATTAAAAAAAAAAAATTTATTATTATTATGATTGGTTTAGAAAATTTTGTTTTAAGACAATTTAATAATCCAAATTATATTGGAACTCAAATTAATTATGATACAGAAAAATTTATTAAAGAAATTAATGAAAAAGTGGAAAAATCAAAAGAAAATAAAGAAAATTTATTAAAAGAAGGTTATGCTCCATTTTGCAAACATATTTTTATTGAAAATTTTGTTGGAGCACAAGTTGGAGCAATTGAAATCAATGAATCAAATAGTCATTTATTAAAAACAGATTATTTAGCAAGAACTGATAAAGAACTTCCAGTTTTAGTTCGATGGTTTCCAAAAGAAAAACTTGAAGAAATTCCACAAGCAAAATTTTTGGATCTTATTCTTTATTCCAAAGAACAAGTCAAATCAGAAAATATTTCAATGGGTGTTGAAATGAATAATGATTTTGATTCTTTTGAATGGTTTGTTGTTGCAATTAAAGCTCAAAATGAAGATTTTGAATTACCAATGTCTCCAATTACTATGATGAGAAATTCTTTAGGAAAAGATGAAGGTGGAAGTGGAATTAAGTTATCAAGAGAGAAATATTTGGATTCTGTTAAATACTGGAAAAATCATGCGATAATTAATTAATTAATTAGTTAAAAAAATAAAAAATAAAAATTAAATTTCTTTCTTTTTTTAATTGATTTTTTAAATTTAGAAAATTAAACATTTTTCTTTCTTCTTTTGGCTTTTTTTCTTTTCTTTTTCTTGATTAAATTTGTTAATTAATAAATCTAATAAATTTGGATTTGTTCGATTTAATTGAAAATAATCAATTTTTGTTTCAATTTCTTTTATAATTTTTTTTGTAATTTCAATTCCTTCTTTAATTTGATTTGAATAAATCCAATATTCAAATATTTCAAATGATTCTTCACTTAATTCACTATAATCTGTAACTTTATTTGAAGTATCATTTGTTACAGATAAAAACATTCCTCGATATAATTCACTTCTCATTATTAATATTAACTTTGGAAATTTATATTGTTTTTCTTTTCTTTCAATTATAAAATCTTTTTCATTTTCATTTAAATAAACTCTGTTCATTGTTTCATTTATCATTTTATCTTGTAATAGTTCTTGAATTTCAAAATATAATTGTGGATTTATGATTCTGTTTGAATAAATCATTTCAAATATTTGATTTGATTCTTTAATTGATTTATTTGAAATAATTTCTTGAATTTCATCAATTAATTCATCTCTTTTTAATCTAAATCTCAATATTAATTTATGAGCTTTGATTATTTCTCCATTTTTGGTTTTAAATGAAATATCACAAAATTCTTTTCTTCTAAATAGTTTTATCAAATCTTCTTCAAGATTTGGAAAAGAAGGAGAATAATAATAAATTGATCTTCTATAGCCACAAGAAACATGATAGTTGAAAGTATCTCGATAACGAACAGGAATTTGAATTAAAGTTGGTTTTGGATAAGAATATTTTTTAGTAGTTCCTAATTCACCATTATCATTATGACCAAATCCAATAAGTTTTCCAAGTGATGTAATAATTAATGTTTGATGCCCACCAACTGCAATTTCAACAATATTATCATTTTCAAATAAAGGTGATTTGATTTCAGTAAATTCATAAGTATGCCCATCTTTGTCAAGTCCATTATATTCAGTATCTCCAGTTGAATAAACTTTTCTTTTTGGATTTTGATTTCCTTCTGTGATTTCAATCAACATTATTGAATGAACAAAACCAGATTGGATATCAATTATTTTGCCTTTTGGAATATTTTGGATTTTGGTTAATTTATCAATTTCTTTTTCTTCTCTTCTTAATTCTCCTAATCCAAGTATACCATAATCATTTCTTCCGCATCCAAATAATTCTTGATTTGAATTTAAAAGAAAAACAGAAGATGAATTACCTCCTGAAAATATTTTAGAAACATTTTTCATCATTAAAATTGGTTCTTCTGCTTTTTCAAGTGCTTTATAATCAAAATTAAGTTGACCATATTTATTAGAACCAAATCCATAAGCATTTTGATTTGAAGTTAATAAGTAAATTGAATCTCTTCCGCAAACAATATCTTCAATTATTCTATCATTTTTATCTTCAATTAATGAAGAAAGATTAAGAAATAAATGCAATTTTTTTGGATTAATATTGTTTCCTTTTGCAAGTGCTTTTCCTTCATAAGTTAAAATAGCTTCAATTTCATAACTTGAAGTTACTTTTTTCAAATTTTCAATTTTAACTACTTCAGACTCTGGTCTTCTATAGTCATCTTTTGTATTTATATATTCTATTGCTCTTCCGTCTTCAAAAAGGAAAATTGTTGAAAAATAACCTGTTGAAATTTGTTTAATTTGAAAATGATTCCCAATTTTAGCATGTATTGGTTCTGGAATATCTTCTCTATATGAGAATAAATCAAATTTTTTATCTAAACCAAAAAACCAAACTTCATTTTTTACTTTTGAATTAAAACTCATTTTTTTAAAAATAAAATAAAAAAAATGAAAAAAAGAGAATGAAAAAAAAATTTTTTTTCTCTTTTTCTTTTAATAAAAATTAAAAATTAAATTTCTTTCTTTCTTTTTTTAATTCATTTTTTAAATTTAGAAAATTAAACATTTTTCTTTCTTCTTTTGACTTTTTTTCTTTTCTTTTTCGTGATTAAATTTGTTAATTAATAAATCTAATAAATTTGGATTTGTTCGATTTAATTGAAAATAATCAATTTTTGTTTCAATTTCTTTTATAATTTTTTTTGTAATTTCAATTCCTTCTTTAATTTGATTTGAATAAATCCAATATTCAAATATCTGAAATGATTCTTCACTTAATTCACTATAATCTGTAACTTTATTTGAAGTATCATTTGTTACAGATAAAAACATTCCTCGATATAATTCACTTCTCATTATTAATATTAACTTTGGAAATTTATATTGTTTTTCTTTTCTTTCAATTATAAAATCTTTTTCATTTTCATTTAAATAAACTCTGTTCATTGTTTCATTTATCATTTTATCTTGTAATAATTCTTGAATTTCAGAATATAATTGTAGATTTATGATTCTGTTTGAATAAATCATTTCAAATATTTGATTTGATTCTTTAATTGATTTATTTGAAATAATTTCTTGAATTTCATCAATTAATTCATCTTTTTTTAATCTAAATCTCAATATTAATTTATGAGCTTCAATTATTTCTCCATTTTTGGTTTTAAATGAAATATCACAAAATTCTTTTCTTCTAAATAGTTTTATCAAATCTTCTTCAAGATTTGGAAAAGAAGGAGAATAATAATAAATTGATCTAAATTCTCCACAAGAAACATGATAATTGAAAGTATCTCGATAACGAACAGGAATTTGAATTAAAGTTGGTTTTGGATAAGAATATTTTTTAGTAGTTCCTAATTCACAATTATCATTATGACCAAATCCAATCAATTTTCCAAGTGATGTAATAATTAATGTTTGATGCCCACCAACTGCAATTTCAAGAATATTATCATTTTCAAATAAAGATGATTTGATTTCAGTAAATTCACAAATGGCTCTATCACTATCAAGTCCATTATATTCAGAATCTCCACATGAATAAACTTTTCTTTTTGGATTTTGATTTCCTTCTATGATTTCAATCAACATTATTGAATGAATATTTCCAGATTGAATATCAATTATTTTGCCTTTTGGAATATTTTGGATTTGAGTTAATTTATCAATTTTTTTCTCTTCTCTTCTTAATTCTCCTAATCCAAGTATACCATATTGATTACCACATCCAAATAATTCTTGATTTGAATTTAAAAGAAAAACAGAAGATGAATTACCTCCTGAAAATATTTTAGAAACATTTTTCATCATTAAAATTGGTTCTTCTGCTTTTTCAAGTGCTTTATAATCAAAATTAAGTTGACCATATTTATTAGAACCAAATCCATAAGCATTTTGATTTGAAGTTAATAAGTAAACTGAATTAAATCCGCAAACAATATCTTCAATTATTCTATCATTTGAATCATCAATTAATGAAGAAATATTAAGAAATAAATGCAATTTTTTTGGATTAATATTTTTTCCTTTTGCAAGTGCTTTTCCTTCATAAGTTAAAATAGCTTCAATTTCGTAACTTGAAGTTACTTTTTTCAAATTTTCAATTTTAAGTTTTTCAGATTCTGATTTAACATCATTTCCAGCTTTTTTATTCATATATTCTATTGCTCTTCCGTCTTCAAAAAGGAAAATTGTTGAAAAATAACCTGTTGAAATTTGTTTAATTTGGAATTGATTCCCAATTTTAACATGTATTGGTTCTGGAATATCTATTGTATATGAGAATAATTCATATTTTTTATCTAAACCAAAAAACCAAACATCATTTTTTACTTTTGAATTAAAACTCATTTTTTTAAAAAATAAAATAAAAAAAATGAAAAAAAGAGAATGAAAAAAAAATTTTTTTTCTCTCTTTTTCTTTTAATAAAAATTAAATATTTTTTCCTCTTTCTTTCTTTTTTTAATTCATTTTTTAAATTTAGAAAATTAAACATTTTTCTTTTTTCTTCAATTCATTTTGATTTTGATTTTGATTTTGATTTTGATTATTAAATTTGTTAATTAATAAATCTAATAAATTTGGATTTGTTTGATTTAATTGAAAATAATCAATTCCAAATTGAATTTCATCAATTATTTCTTGTGTAATTTCAATTCCATTTTTAATTTGATTTGAATAAATCCAATATTCAAATATTTCAAATGATTCTTCACTTAATTCACTATAATCTGTAACTTTATTAGATTTATCTTCTGTAACAGATAAAAACATTCCTCGATATAATTCACTTCTCATTATTAATATTAATTTAGGAAATTTATATTGTTTTTCTTTTCTTTCAATAATAAAATTATTTTCATTTAAATGAATTCTTTTCATTGTTTCTTCAATTTTTTCATTTGAATTTATAATTTCTTTAATTTCAGAATATAATTTTGGATTTATTTTGAAATTATTTGAATAAATCATTTCAAATATTTGATTTGATTCTTTAATTGATTTATTTGAAATAATTTCTTTAAGTTTTTCAATTTCATTTTGATTTTGATTTTGATTTAATCTATATTTTAATATTAATTCATGAGCTTCAATTATTTCTCCATTTTCGGTTTTAAATGAAATATCACAAAATTCTTTTCTTTCAAATAATTTTATCAAATCTTCTTCAAGATTGGATAAAGAAAGAGGAGAATAATAAAGAAATGAACTATGAAAATTTCCACAAGAAACATGATAATTGAAAATATCTTCATTAAATCTTAATTTAGGAAGTTCAATTTGAATTGGAATTGATTTAAAATCATGGTTTCCAGTTCCTAATTCACCATAAGAATTATCTCCAAATACTATCAATTTTGAATTAGAAGTTAAAATCAAAGTATGAGCAAATCCAACAGAAAAATCAAGAATATCATCATTTTCAAATAAAGATGATTTGATTTCAGTAAATTTATAAGTATTTTCATATTCTTTGTCAAGTCCATTATATTCATAATTTCCACATGAATAAAGTTTTCTTTTTAGATTTTGATTTTGATTTTCATCTTCAATCAGCATTATTGAATGAAAAAATCCACATTGAATATCAATTATTTTGCCTTTTGGAATATTTTGTATTTTGGTTAATTTTTGGATATTTGTTTCTTCTTTTTTTAATTCTCCTAATCCAAGTTGACCATGTTGATTATTACCACATCCAAATAATTCTTGATTTGAATTTAAAAGAAAAACACAATATGAAGTATTTCCTGAAAATATTTTAGAAACATTTTTCATCATTAAAATTGGTTTTTCTGTTTTTCAAGTGTTTCAGAATCTAAACCAAGTTGACCATTTTGATTTAAGCCAATTCCATAAGCATTTTGATTTGAAGTTAATAAGTGAATTGATTTAGCTCCACAAACAACATCTTGAATTATTCTATCATTTTTATCTTCAATTAATGATGAAATATTGATAAATTGATTTGTATTATATAGATTAATATAATTTGCTTTGGCAAATACATTTCCTTCTATTGTTAAAATAGCTACATTTTGAATACCAACAGTTACTTTTTGAATATTTTCAATTTGGATTTTTTCAGGATTTTGATTTGAATCATTTTCTTTTAAATATTCTATTGCTTTTCCATTTTCAAAAAGGAAAATTGTTGAAAATCTTCCTGATGAAATTTGTTTAATTTGTTTTTCATTTTCATTTTCATTTTCATTTTCTTTTTTCTTTTCTTTTTTCTTTTCTTTTTTCTTCTTTTTTCTCATTATTTTTTGAATATTTAATTGGATTGGTTTTTTAATAAATGTTAGATCAGAAGTTGAAATACAAGGAGAGTTATTTTGACCAAAAAATAAACAATCATTCATTTTTGAAAAAGAAAAAAATGAAAAAATGAAAAATAATTTTAATTTTGAATTTTAATTTTAATTTTGAATTTTAATTTTAATTTTGAATTTAATTTTAATTTTAATTTTAATTTTAATTTTAATTTTAATTTTGATTTTGAATTTAATTTTAATTTTAATTTTGATTTTGATTATTAAATTTGTTAATTAATAAATCAAATAAATTTGGATTTGTTTGATTTAATTGAAAATAATCAATTCCAAATTGAATTTCATTAATAATTTCTTGTGTAATTTGAATTTCATCTTTAATTTGATTTGAATAAATCCAATATTCAAATATTTGAAATGATTCTTCACTTAATTCACTATAATCTGTAACTTTATTAGATTTATCTTCTGTAACAGATAAAAACATTCCTCGATATAATTCACTTCTCATTATTAATATTAATTTTGGAAATTTATATTGTTTTTCTTTTCTTTCAATTATAAAATCTTTTTCATTTTCATTTTCATTTAAATAAATTCTTTTCATTGTTTCTTCAATTTTTTCATTTAAATTTATAATTTTTTAATTTCAGAATATAATTTTGGATTTATATTAGAATTGTTTGAATAAATCATTTCAAATATTTGATTTGATTCTTTAATTGATTTTTTTGAAATAATTTCTTTAAGTTTTTCAATTTGATTTTGATTTTGATTTAATCTATATTTCAATATTAATTTATGAGCTTCAATTATTTCTCCATTTTCGGTTTTAAATGAAATATCACAAAATTCTTTTCTTTCAAATAATTTTATCAAATCTTCTTCAAGATTGGAAAAAGAAGGAGGAGGAGAATAATAAAAAAATGATTTATGATATCCACAAGAAACATGATAATTGTAAATATCTTCATTAAATCTTAATTTAGGAAGTTTGATTTGAATTGGATTTGATTTATAAGATGAAAATAAACTTTTCTTTCCTAATTGGCCAAATTCATTATTTCCAAATCCTATTAATTTTGAATTGGAAGTTAAAATCAAAGTATGCTCATTTCCAACAGAAAAATCAAGAATATCACCATCATTTTCAAATAAAGATAATTTGATTTCAGTAAATTTTTTGATATTTTTAAATCGGGCAAGTCCATTATTTTTATCAAATCCACATGAATAAAGTTTTCTTTTTTCATCATTTTCATCTTCAATCAACATTATTGAATAATCATTTCCACATTGAATATCAATTATTTTGCCTTTTGGAATATTTTGGATTTTGGTTAATTTTTGGATTTTTATTTCTTTTATTGAATCTCCTAATCCAAGTTGACCATGATAATTATCACCACATCCAAATAATTCTTGATTTGAGTTTAAAAGAAAAACATGATTTGAAGAATTTCCTGAAAATATTTTAGAAACATTTTTCATCATTAAAATTGGTTTTTCTGTTTTATCAAGTGTTTCATAATCAAAACCAAGTTGACCATCTTCATTTGAACCAATTCCATAAACATTTTGATTCAAAGTTAATAAGTAAATTGAATATCTTCCAGAAACAATATCTTGAATTATTCTATCATTTTTATCTTCAATTAATGATGAAATATTGATAAATTCATTTGGATTTTCTGTATTAATATTTATTCCTTTTGCAAATACATTTCTTTCTATTGTTAAAATAGCTTCAACTAAAAAACCAACAGTTACTTTTTGAATATTTTCAATTTGGATTTTTGAAGGATTTTGATTTAAATATTCTATTGCTTTTCCATTTTTAAAAAGGAAAATTGTTGAAAAATAACTTGATGAAATTTGTTTAATTTGTTTTTCATTTTCATTTTCATTTTCATTTTCATTTTCAAATTTAAATTGAATTGGTTTTTTTATTATATTTGATTCATTTTTGAAAAGAATTGGATAATTATTTAAACCAAAAAATATAATTTCATTCATTTTTTAAAAAAGAAAATGAAAAAAAAATTTTTTTTTAATTTTTTTAATTTTTTCATTTTTTTTCTTTTTTAATTAATAAAAATTTTCTCTTTGTGTTAAATGCAATCAAAAAAAAAAGAAATTTCATTTCCAAGAAGTAATTCAACTTCAGAACAATTAAAACAAAAAAAAAAGAAAGTTAAAAGACAAATAAATGAAAATGAAAAACCTCTTTTTGGAAGAAAAGAAGAAAAAGAAATTATTAAAAGAAGAAAAAAGAAAAAAACAAAAGAAAATCAAAATCAAAATGAAAATGAAAAAAAAATAGAAAAAAAAAACAAAAAGAAAATCCATTTGAAACATTGTTTATGAAAGAACCAAAATATATTGAGAATTTAACAATTTACACACTTACAAAAGGAATGATTTTTTTGGGAGTTATTCAAGAAATCAATGAATATGAAATGAAAATTAGTCTTCCTAATAATTTGACAGGAATTGTTCATGCAACTGATATTTCAAAGGAATATACACAATATTTAAAAAAAACACTGAATCAAATTGAGGAAATCAAAAATGAAAATGAAAATGAAAATGAATATGAAAATGAAAATGAATATGAAAATGAAAATGAAAATGAAAATCAATTACAAAATAATTTAAATCAAAATGAATCAAATCAAAAATCACTTTTGGAATCGGAACTAAATAGTTTATTCAAAATTGGACAGCAAATTCCTTGTTTTATTAAAGAAATGGATAACGAAAGAAATAAAAAGCAAATCACACTTTCACTTGATCCAAGTTTTATTAATGAATCAACACTTTCTATAAAGGATATTTTCACCAATCAAGTTTTGTATGGAAGTGTGAAAAGTGTTGAAGATTATGGATATACAATTTCGTTTGGGGAAAACTGCTCTTTTTTCGGTTTTCTTCATCAACAAGATATTATTTTCAACGGAATTTATAAAAATGACACAAAATTATATGTTGGCCAAGATATTTATGTTATTGCACAAGAAATCAATCAGGAAAGCAACACAATAAAGCTCAGTTTTAATTATCGAAAAGCAATGAATACCCAATTAAACCCAAAAGACTATATTTTCCACAACCTCAAACCGGGTGATTTAATCAATGGAAACATTTCAAATGTTCTTAATCAAGGAATTGTTGTGAATTTTCTCACCTTTTTTTTAGGTGTTGTTGATCGCAAAAATTTTCCTGAATCCAATCCCCGAAATGAAGATGATTATGAATTCAAAATGAACCAAAAAGTACATAAATATTTCCACAAAGAAAAAACAACAAATAATAATAATAATAATATTTATACTTATTTTTTTTTTTAAAAAATGAAAGGTAAAATGCAAAATAATTTGGATCGATCGAGTCCAGAAGAAAATTCGAATGACAATGAAACCAAATATCATTCAAGGAAAACATGTTGTTCAGAAAGATATTGAAGTTGGAGATATTTATACAGAGGCAGTAATCAAAAGAATCGATGAAAAAATAGGAATTTTATTCGAAATCAATCTTGATTCAAAAATCAAATACAAAGAATTAAGAGAATATTTGAAGCAAAAAAAGGAGGAGAAAGAAGATGAAAATGTGAAAATTGAAGACAAAGAAAAAACAAGAAAAATATTTGGATATTCAGTTTATAAGGATTGTTCTGATGAGAATAAACCATCATTAAGCGAAGTATTTGAAGTTGGACAGAATTTGATTTGCCGAGTTACAGGATATAATTTTATGGAATCAATCGCACTTGTTGGAATAAAGAGATCAATAATAAGACGAAAATTTATGGGTATCAAAGAAATCAAAGTTGGCAAAAAAATCAAAGTTGAAATTGAGAAAATTGAGCCATCTGGAATTATTGTTAAAATAACTGATAATATAAGAGGATTGATTCCCAAAATCCATTTGGCAGATGTTGCTGTGAAAATACCAGAACTCAAGTTCAAAATTGGCAGAAAAGTGGATTGCAGAGTCTGGTCAACAGAACCAGCCAGAAATAGGGTGATTCTCACTTGCAAACAAACAGTGATTGAATCAAAATACCCGAAAATAGTGGAGTTGGAAAAAGTTGAGAATGGAATGAAAAGCCACGGAGTTATTGTGGCTATAAAGGATTTTGGATGCATTGTCAAGTTTTACAACAACATCACAGGCTTGCTTCCTGCAGCCGAAATATCAAACAATCCTATTGAAGAAAACCCAAGAAAATTGTTCCAAATTGGACAACCCCTTTTGTGTACTGTTTTAAATGCTGAACCAAAGAAAGGAATTCTTAGGCTCACTTTAAGAACAAATATTTTGTATTTCACACATGAAGAATATGTTCAAAACCAAAACGTTTTATCTCAATTTGACAAGTTTAAATGCGGAGAACTTGTGGATGGAGTTGTTTTCACTTTGAATAATCAAGGATGTGTTTTGAATATTTTGGCAAAAGACCAAAAAACAGAATTACGCGGATTTCTCGCAAAAAATCATCTTTGTGATGACCCAAAACAGGCTCTCAAAATGACAGAAAAAATCAAAATTGGAACTCATTTGCAATCGTTGATGATTATCGAAAAAGATGAAGTCAAAAAAACGTTTTTATTCACAAGAAAATATGTTCTTCTGGAAGCTCTGAAGAAAAAACAGCTTCCAATGAATTTGGAACAAATCAAAACGAATGATATTGTTTATGGATTTGTCAAGAAAATTACAAAATTTGGTGTTTTTATCGGCTTTTTGAATGGGTTAACAGGTCTTGCTTTTAAAAATGAAATTGCGGATAAATTTGTCAAAGAAACTTCTGATCAAGTTTTGCTCGGCCAAACAATAAGAGCTAAAGTTATTGAAATTAACGAGGAAGAAAAGATTTATCTTACAATCAAAGAAAGTGAATGTTATTCATCCGATGCATTGTTTCTACTTTCCCATTTCCACTACCAAATGGAAACAGAAACAATGGATAAAGAATCATCAATAAATCAATTTGATGAGAAATACCAAAAACTTCAAATTGGAAACAAAATTAAAATCCAAATTGCCAAAGTTGAGGAATATGGAGCAATCGCAAGACTTGAAAATTTCGAAGAATTAACCGGATTCATTCATAAAGATCAATGCAATATCAAGGAAATGAAGGAAGGAAATTCACACAGAGCCAAAATTATTGATTTTGATTTCAGCAAAAAAATTATTGATCTTTCTTTGAAATCAGATCTTCTTAAAACCAAAACCAAAACCAAAAAGAACTTAGTTTTCCAAAATTTAGAAAAATTTGACAGCAAAATTGAGCTTGTTAAAAAAGATTATCTTATTGTTAGTATTCCCCAAAAACAAAACCAAATTGCATTTGTTTCTTTCAATGATTTCAATTCTGTCAATGATAAACAAATCAAAGAACCATTCGAGAGATTTAAAAGTGGACAAATTATCAAAACAATTTTTCCAGAAGAAACCAATTCAAAAGCAAAACAGCTCAAAATTCAGCCTCAAAGAATGATATTGGCAATGGATGAAGATGAAATGGTTCCAGATAAAAGCCAACTGATAAGAAACAAAAGGAAAAAGCAAGAAAACCAATTTAAAAGGATTGAGGAAATTAAAACAGGAGAAATTGTGAAAGGAAAAATCACCAATATTTATGATTGTCAAATGAACATAAGAATCACAGCAGAAATTCGAGGTCGAATCCACATTACTCAAGTTTTTGATACATTCCCTGGCAAAAAGGCGCGTGCATTTGATCAATTCAATGAAGGAGATGAAATTGAGGCGCGCGTTCTTGGAATTTATGAACATCAAACACAAGAACCAAATCTAGTCAAAAAATATCTCGAATTATCAATTAAACCTTCACTACTTTCTTCTTCAAAAAAAACAAAATCAATTCTTGATGAATTTTCAAAGCTTGGTTTGGATCAAAAATTCGGGTTTCATTCATTTGAAAAGGACCAAATTGCTGTTGGTTTTATTCAAGAAATCCAAGAAGATTGTGTTTTTGTTGCTCTTTCTCCAATTGCAAGAGGAAAAGTAAAATCATCTGAAATTTCTGATGATCCAAAAATATTGAGGAAACTTTCTAAATATTTCTTTTGTGGTCAAGCCGTTAAAGTTAAGATTGGATTTGTTGATGTTGAAAATAAACGTTTAGTACTTTCAATGAAACGAGCAAAATATGAAGAAAATGAAAATGAAAATGAAAATGAAAATGAAAATGAAAATGAAAATGAAAATGAAAATGAAAATGAAAATGAAAATGAAAATGAAAATGAAAATGAATATTTTAAAGTTGGAAGTGTTGTTTCAGCAATTGTTGATAAAATTATTCCATCAAAAGGTGTTCGATTCAAACTCGAAAATGATCAAATTGGATTTGTTTTTTTAACTGAATTAAATGATCAATTAGTCAGTTATCCACTTGGAGAAGAAGATGATGAAGATGAAGATGATTTGCAAAATTCAAAAAGAAAAAATAAGAAAAAGAAAGCAAAACAAAAAAGAATCAATATTGAAGAAGGCCAAAGTTTTCAATGTTATGTTTTGGGAAAAAAAGGACATATTATTGAACTCTCACTTAGAAAATCAAAAATTAATTTAATAGATCCAACAATAATGGAAAATGATTTGGAAATCCAAGAACCAAAAAATATCAACAAATCACAATATGATATCAAAATTGAGAAAATTGATCATCGAAGGAAAAAAGATGTTCGAAAAATTAAAGATTTTAAAATTGGAGATATTGTTGCTGGTTATGTTTATCGAACAACAAATAATCAAGTGTTGATTCGAATTTCTGGGAATGCAAAAGGATTTGCTCAAACTGGATATTTATCAGATGATTTTATTACCAAAATTAGTGCTGTTTTTAGACCAGGAAAGTTGGTTTATGGAAAAGTTATAGAAATTCAAGAATCAAATAATAAAGTCAAATTGGATTTAAGATTATCTTCCTTGGGATTTAAAATACTCTCCATTGATGATTTTAATAAAGGTCAGATTTGTGAAGCAACTGTGTTCGTTATTTCTGAAAAGGGAATGATTGTTAATATCAAAGATTCTCAAATGAAGGGATTTATTTCTATGAATGTATTTTTGAAAGATGAAAATTATAAAGGAATGAACGCAAAAAAAGTGAAAAAAATACTTGAACAAGAATATAAAAAAAAGGATAAAGTATTAATTGAAGTTTTGAATATTGATAAAGAGAACAAAAGAATTTTTTCGAAAGTAATTGAAAAGGAAGAAAATGAAGAAAATGATGAAAATGAAGAAAATGATGAAAATGAAGAAAATGATATTATGGAATATAAGGAACTCAAAGAAATTGATGAAAGTGATGAAAGTGATGAAAGTGATGAAAGTTATATTCTTGATGATGAAAGTGATGACGATTCTGATCAAAATGAAAAACAATCAAATCAAATGGATATTGATGTTGGTTTTGAATGGGATGATGTCATGTTTGAGGAAAAAGAAAATCGTAACCAAAAATCAAACAAAAAAAAAGATGAAAAAACAGAAAAGCAAAAAAATCGAAAAAAAAAAGAACAAGAAATTTATGAAAAAGAAAAAGAAATGATTGAATCAAAAAAGCCACCAGAAACTGGAGAAGAATACGAAAGATTGGTTGTTTCCTCTCCGAACAATAGTTATATTTGGATCAAATATATTGCTTTTTGCATTTCGATGGATAATATTGAAAAAGCAAGACAAATTTGCGAAAGAGCACTCAAAACAATAAATTTCCGAGAAGAAAACGAAAGAATGAACATTTGGGTTGCTTATTTGAATTTGGAATCACAATATGGAGAGCAAGAGAAGATGATGAAACTATTTGAAAAGGCACTTCAATTCAACAACCAAAAGAAGATTTATTTCCATTTTGTTGGAATTCTTGAAAACAACGAAAAAATTGAATTGTGTGATGAGATTTATCAAAGATTTTGCAAGAAATTTGGACAAAGTGCAAAAGTTTGGAAATCATATGGAATTTTTCAAATCAAACATTTTGGAATTGAAAAAGGAAGACAAGTTTTACAAAATGCATTGAAAAGTGCACCAAAAAGAAAGCATATCATGATCATTTCCAAATTTGGTCAATATGAATTTAAATTTGGTTCAGCTGAAAGAGGAAGAACAATTTTTGAAGGAATTCTCACTAATTATCCTAAAAGAGTTGATTTATGGTCTGTTTATCTTGATATGGAAATTAAAAAGGGAGATCAACAAATGATTAGAAATTTATTTGAAAGAGTAATTACATTGAATGTTTCATCAAAAAAGATTAAATTTTTCTTTAAAAGATATTTGCAATATGAAAAAGAAGAAGGAAATGATGAAAGAGTTGAATATGTTAAACAAAAAGCAATAGAATATGTTCAATCTTTAATTTCACAAAATTAATAAAATCAAATAAAAATAAAACATAAAAAATAAAAATAAAACATAAATAAAACAAACCAACCAAAATTGTTTTTATTATTGAAAAGAATTGAATTTTGCTTCTTCTTTTCCAATAAAAGAAGTAAATTTCGAATAAAAAAAAAAATTTGAAGAAAATCAAAATCAAAATCAAAATCAAAATCAAAATGAAAATGTTTTGTTTTGTTTTAGAATCCATTTCAACAACATCCAGATTTATCTTTTTTTTTATTTGAGAAATTAACTGTATTTTTTTCATTTACATTTTGGATTTGAGACCAACTTTTTGATTTAAAATTTTTTTAAAATTTTTTTAAATTTTTTAAATTTTAACATGAAATTTTCAAAAATATAAAAATTTATATACGCTTTATAAGTCATTTCACCAAGTTCTTGAAAAGCATTACTAACATTATCACCAGTTTTTGCACTAACTTCAAAATATGAACTTTTAACTTGTTTAGCAAGTTTCTAATTAACAAAATTAACAAAATTAAAAATAATCCAAAATAAGAATAAAAATAATAAAAACGAACTTCTCCAGATTCAGTTGAGACTAATCTACTCTTAACTAAATCAATTTTATTTGCAACTAAAACTGTAGCAACATGATCAGGAGCATTTGATTTAATTTCAGAAAACCAATGTTTAACTTGATCAAAAGTCTCTTGATTTGTTACATCATAAACAACCATAATTCCATCTGCATTACGGTAATATGTTCCTGTTATTGTTCTAAAACGTTCTTGTCCAGCAGTATCCCACTTTAAATATTTATAAAATTATTAATAAAATTAAATATAAAATTAAATATAAAATTATTTATAAAATTATTTATTAAATTATTAATAAAAATATTTATAAAATTATATATAAAATTAATTATAAAATTATATATTAAATTAAATATAAAATTATTTATAAAATTAAATATAAAATTAAATATAAAATTAAATATAAAATTAAATATAAAATTAAATATAAAATTAAATATAAAATTATTTATAAAATTAATTATAAAATTAAATATAAAATTATTTATAAAATTATTTATAAAATTTAATATAAAAATTATTTATAAAATTAATTATAAAATTAATTATAAAATTATTTATAAAATTAAATTATAAAATTATTTATAAAATTAATTATAAAATTATTTATAAAATTAAATATAAAATTATTTATAAAATTATTTATAAAATTAATTATAAAATTAATTATAAAATTATTTATAAAATTATTTATAAAATTATTTATAAAATTATTTATAAAATTAATTATAAAATTATTTATAAAATTATTTATAAAATTATTTATAAAATTAAATAAAATTATTTATAAAATTATTTATAAAATTATTTATAAATTATTTATAAAATTATTTATAAAATTATTTATAAAATTATTTATAAAATTATTTATAAAATTATTTATAAAATTATTTATAAAATTATTTATAAAATTATTAATAAAATTAAATATAAAATTATTTATAAATTTATTTATAAAATTATTTATAAAATTAATTATAAAATTATTTATAAAATTATTTATAAAATTATTTATAAAATTATTTATAAAATTATTTATAAAATTATTTATAAAATTATTTATAAAATTAATTATAAAATTAAATATTAAATTATTTATTAAATTATTTATAAAATTAAATATAAAATTATTTATAAAATTATTTATAAAATTAAATATAAAATTATTTATAAAATTATTTATAAAATTAATTATAAATTTAAATATAAAATTATTTATAAAATTAATTTATAAAATTAAATATAAAATTATTTATAAAATTATATATTAAAATTAAATATAAAATTAATTTATAAAATTATTTATAAAATTAAATATAAAATTAATTATAAAATTATTAATAAAATTATTTATAAAATTATTTATAAAATTATTTATAAAATTAAATATAAAATTAAATATTAAATTATTTATTAAATTAAATATAAAAAATTATTTATAAAATTATATATAAAAAATATATAAATTATTTATAAAATTATTTATAAAATTATTTATAAAATTATTTATAAAAATTAAATATAAAATTATTAATAAAATTATTTATAAAATTATTTATAAAATTATTTATAAAATTATTTATAAAAATTATTTATAAAATTAATTATAAAATTATTTATAAAATTAAATATAAAATTATTTATAAAATTATTTATAAAATTAAATATAAAATTATTTTTATATAAAATTATTTATAAAATTAAATATAAAATTATTTATAAAATTAAATATAAAATTATTTATTTATAAAAATTATTTATAAAATTATTTATAAAATTAAAATTAATTATAAAATTATTTATAAAATTTATATAAAATTATTTATAAAATTAATTATAAAATTATATATAAAATTAAATATAAAATTAAATATAAAATTAAATAAAAATTATTTATAAAATTATTTATATAAAATTATTTATAAAAATTATTTATAAAATTAATTATAAAATTATTTATAAAATTATATATTAAATTATTTATAAAATTATTTATAAAAATTATTTATAAAAAATTATTTAAAATTTAAATATAAAATTATTTATAAATTTAAATATAAAAATTATTTATAAAATTAATTATAAAATTATTTAAAATTAAATATAAAATTATTTATAAAATTATTTATAAAAATTATTTATAAAATTATTTAAAAATTTAAATATAAAATTATTTATAAAATTATTTATAAAATTAATAAAAATTATTTATAAAATTAATTATAAAATTATTTATAAAATTATTTATAAAATTATTTATAAAATTATTTATAAAATTAATTATAAAATTATTTATAAAATTATTTATAAAATTATTTATAAAATTATTTATAAAATTAAATATAAAATATTTTATAAAATTAAATATAAAATTAATTATAAAATTAAATATAAAATTATTTATAAAAATTAAATATAAAATTAATTATAAAATTATTTATAAAATTAAATATAAAATTATTTATAAAATTATTTATAAAATTATTTATTAAATTATTAATAAAATATTTATAAAATTATATATAAAATTATTATAAAAAATTAAATTAAATATAAAAAATTATTTATAAAATTAAATATAAAAAAATATAAAATTATTATAAAATTATTTATAAAATTAATTATAAAATTATTAATAAAATTAATTATAAAATTATTTATAAAAATTAATTATTAAAAATTAATATAAAATTATTTATAAAATTAATTATAAAATTAATTATAAAATTATTTATAAAATTAAATATAAAATTATTTATAAAATTATTTATAAAATTATTTATAAAATTAAATATAAAATTATTTTATAAAAAATTATTTATAAAATTATAAAATTTATAAAAATTATTTATAAAATTATTTATAAAATTATTTATAAAATTAAATATAAAATTATTAATAAAATTATTTATAAAATTATTTATAAAATCAAATATAAAAATCAAATATAAAATTAAATATAAAATTAAATAAAATTAAAAAAAAATTATTTATAAAATTATTTATAAAATTAAATTAAAATTATTAATTAAAATTAAATATAAAATTAATTATAAAATTATTTATAAAATTATTAATAAAATTATTTATAAAATTATTTATAAAATTATTTATAAAATTATTTAAATTAAAAATTATTTATAAAATTAAATATAAAATTATTTATAAAATTATTTATAAAATTATATATAAAATTATTTATAAAATTATTTATAAAATTAAATATAAAATTATTTATAAAATTATTTATAAAATTATTTATAAAATTAATTATTAAATTATTATAAAATTAATTATAAAATTATTTATAAAATTAATTATTAAATTAATTATAAAATTAATTATAAAATTATTTATAAAATTATATATAAAATTATTTATAAAATTATTTATAAAATTATTTATAAAATTATTTATAAAATTATTTATAAAATTATATAAAAATTATTTATAAAATTATTTATAAAATTATTTATAAAATTATATATAAAATTATTAATAAAATTATTTATAAAATTATTTATAAAATTATTTATAAAATTATTTATAAAATTATTTATAAAATTATTTATAAAATTATTTATAAAATTATTTATAAAATTATTTATAAAATTATTTATAAAATTATTTATAAAATTATTTATAAAATTATTTATAAAATTATTTATAAAATTATTTATAAAATTATTTATAAAATTATTTATAAAATTATTTATATATAAAATTAAATATAAAATTATTTATAAAATTATTTACAAAATTATTTATAAAATTATTTATAAAATTATTTATAAAATTATTTATAAAATTGTTATAAAATTATTTATAAAATTAATTATAAAAATTAAATATAAAATTATTTATAAAATTAAATATAAAATTATTTATAAAATTATTTATAAAATTATTTATAAAATTATTTATAAAATTATTTATAAAATTATTTATAAAATTATTTATAAAATTATTTATAAAATTATTTATAAAATTATTAATAAAATTATATATTAAATTATTTATAAAATTATTTAATAAAATTATATTAAATTATTTTTATAAAATTAAATATAAAATTATTTATAAAATTATTTACAAAATTATTTACAAAATTATTTATTAAATTAATTATAAAATTAATTATAAAATTATTTATAAAATTAATTATAAAATTATTTATAAAATTAAATATAAAATTATTTATAAAATTATTTATAAAATTATTTATAAAATTAATTATAAAATTATTTATAAAATTATATATAAAATTATTTATAAAATTATTTATAAAATTAAATTTATAAAATTATTTATAAAATTATTTATAAAATTATTTATAAAATTAATTATAAAATTAAATATAAATGTTTGATAAGTTTGCAACTTGAAATTTAAAATTAAAAGTTTCATCGTTGTTTTTTTCCGTTTACAATTTGTAATTGTATTGATTCACCTTCAACAGAAATATTTGCAAATCTAAAATCAACACCAATTGTTGTTCCCATGTCTTCATTAAATCTGTTATCACAAAAACGAAGAAGAAGTGAGCTTTTTCCAACAAGAGAATTTCCTATTAATAATATTTTTAATGTTTTTTCGTCTTGTGTCATTTAATAATCAATAAAATATTTTGATTATAAAAATCAAAAAAAAAATTTTTTTTTTATATTTGAGAAAAATAAAAATGAGTTGGAAAAAAAAAAATAACAAAGAAAAAAAATGAAAAAATGAAAAATATAAAAATGAAAAAATGAAAATTAAAAAAATTCGATCAATTTGATCCCCTTTTTTTGTTCATTTTTCTTTTAAAAAAAAATATTATTATTATTATTATTATTTCCTAAATCTTTTTTTTATTTTTCAGTTTTTTGGAAAATTTCAATAAATCTTGTCATTTCTTTTGGATCTTGAAAAAGTAAATAAAATTTTTCAAATTCAAAATTTAATTCTAAAAAAAGTTTTTGTTTTGGGATTGAGAAATTAATTTTATGAGCATTTCTTTCGTAACTTTTAACATTTTCAAAGTATTTAATTTTCAATTCTTGTGAATTAAGAATTATTTCTGTTTTACCAATTTGAATAAAATTATGATCATGAAGAATAACAGAAAATTTAGCAGTTGATAATCTTTTTTTTATTGAAAAGTGATCTTTTTCAAGAAATCTTTTGTTTTTTTGATTTTTGTTTCTTTCATGTTCTTGTAAATTTTTATTATTATTTTTATTTTTATTTTCATTTTCATTTTCATTTTCATTTTCATTTTCATGTTCTTGTAAATTTTGATTTTTTTTGAGATTCTTAATTTCGTTTGTGAATTGGAGTATTTCTTTTTTAGATTTAAATTGAACCATAACTTCTTTTAATTTTTGTTCTGAGTTATCTTTGATTAGAAGAATAAGAGGTCTTTTTGAGTTCTTTGCCATTTGAATTTTAGAAGGATTCATTTTAACAGATCTTTTAGAAAATTTTATTATCAATTCGTTTGGATTGATATGAAGTTGAAGTAAAGCGGAATTCAATTTTTTCAAATTTTTCTTGAGTAATTGAACTTGGAAAATGAAAACTTGATGTTTTTTTTGTTGTTGGTTATTCTGACTTTTGTTAACTATAATTTTTTGTTTTTGTTTTTGTGTTTCATCTTCAAAGTCTTCATCATCCTGTTGACTTTCCATTAAGAATTGACTTGATATATTACTTTTCATATTATCAATTTGTTGAATATTATCTTGTTCTTTATTATCAATTTGTTCAATATTATCTTGTTCTTTATTATCAATTTGTTTAATATTATCTTGTTCTTTATTATCAATTTGTTGAATATTATCTTGTTCTTTATTATCAATTTGTTTAATATTATCTTGTTCTTTATTATCAATTTGTTCAATATTATCTTTTTCTTTATTATTAATTTGTTCAATATTATCTTTTTCTTTATTATCAATTTGTTCAATATTATCTTTTTCTTTATTATTAATTTGTTCAATATTATCTTGTTCTTTATTATTAATTTGTTCAATATTATCTTTTTCTTTATTATTAATTTGTTCAATATTATCTTTTTCTTTATTATTAATTTGTTTAATATTATCTTTTTCTTTATTATTAATTTGTTCAATATTATCTTTTTCTTTATTATTAATTTGTTCAATATTATCTTTTTCTTTATTATTAATTTGTTCAATATTATCTTGTTCTTTATTATTAATTTGTTTAATATTATCTTGTTCTTTATTATTAATTTGTTCAATATTATCTTTTTCTTTATTATTAATTTGTTTAATATTATCTTTTTCTTTTATTATTAATTTGTTTAATATTATCTTTTCTTTATTATTAATTTGTTCCAATATTATCTTGTTTCTTTATTATTAATTTGTTTAATATTATCTTGTTCTTTATTATTAATTTGTTTAATATTATCTTGTTCTTTATTATTAATTTGTTTAATATTATCTTGTTCTTTATTATCAATTTGTTCAATATTATCTTTTTCTTTATTATTAATTTGTTGAATATTATCTTTTTCTTTATTATTAATTTGTTCAATATTATCTTGTTCTTTATTATCAATTTGTTGAATATTATCTTGTTCTTTATTATCAATTTGTTCAATATTATCTTGCTCTTTATTATTAATTTGTTTAATATTATCTTGTTCTTTATTATTAATTTGTTTAATATTATCTTGTTCTTTATTATCAATTTGTTGAATATTATCTTGTTCTTTATTATTAATTTGTTGAATATTATCTTGTTCTTTATTATCAATTTGTTCAATATTATCTTTTTCTTTATTATTAATTTGTTCAATATTATCTTGTTCTTTATTATTAATTTGTTGAATATTATCTTGTTCTTTATTATCAATTTGTTCAATATTATCTTGTTCTTTATTATCAATTTGTTCAATATTATCTTGTTCTTTATTATCAATTTGTTTAATATTATCTTGTTCTTTATTATTAATTTGTTGAATATTATCTTGTTCTTTATTATTAATTTGTTGAATATTATCTTGTTCTTTATTATTAATTTGTTTAATATTATCTTGTTCTTTATTATTAATTTGTTCAATATTATCTTGTTCTTTATTATCAATTTGTTGAATATTATCTTGTTCTTTATTATTAATTTGTTCAATATTATCTTGTTCTTTATTATTAATTTGTTTAATATTATCTTGTTCTTTATTATTAATTTGTTCAATATTATCTTGTTCTTTATTATCAATTTGTTCAATATTATCTTTTTCTTTATTATTAATTTGTTTAATATTATCTTGTTCTTTATTATTAATTTGTTGAATATTATCTTGTTCTTTATTATTAATTTGTTGAATATTATCTTGTTCTTTATTATCAATTTGTTCAATATTATCTTGTTCTTTATTATTAATTTGTTGAATATTATCTTGTTCTTTATTATCAATTTGTTCAATATTATCTTTTTCTTTATTATTAATTTGTTCAATATTATCTTTTTCTTTATTATCAATTTGTTTAATATTATCTTGTTCTTTATTATTAATTTGTTCAATATTATCTTGTTCTTTATTATTAATTTGTTTAATATTATCTTGTTCTTTATTATTAATTTGTTCAATATTATCTTGTTCTTTATTATCAATTTGTTTAATATTATCTTGTTCTTTATTATTAATTTGTTTAATATTATCTTGTTCTTTATTATTAATTTGTTTAATATTATCTTGTTCTTTATTATCAATTTGTTCAATATTATCTTGTTCTTTATTATCAATTTGTTTAATATTATCTTGTTCTTTATTATCAATTTGTTTAATATTATCTTGTTCTTTATTATTAATTTGTTTGAATATTATCTTGTTCTTTATTATCAATTTGTTTAATATTATCTTTTTCTTTATTATTAATTTGTTGAATATTATCTTGTTCTTTATTATCAATTTGTTTAATATTATCTTGTTCTTTATTATTAATTTGTTGAATATTATCTTGTTCTTTATTATTAATTTGTTGAATATTATCTTGTTCTTTATTATCAATTTGTTCAATATTATCTTTTTCTTTATTATTAATTTGTTCAATATTATCTTTTTCTTTATTATCAATTTGTTTAATATTATCTTTTTTTTTATTATTGATTTGTTTAATATTATCTTGTTCTTTATTATTAATTTGTTGAATATTATCTTGTTCTTTATTATCAATTTGTTCAATATTATCTTGTTCTTTATTATTAATTTGTTTAATATTATCTTGTTCTTTATTATCAATTTGTTCAATATTATCTTTTTCTTTATTATCAATTTGTTCAATATTATCTTGTTCTTTATTATCAATTTGTTTAATATTATCTTGTTCTTTATTATCGATTTGCTGAGATTCATTATTTGTCATATCATATTGGACTTGATTAAGATCATATTGAATATTTGTTTCATTTTTTTCATTATTTTCATTTTTTTCATTATTTTCATTATTTTCTTTATTTTCATTGTTTTCATTATTTTGATAATTTTGAATATTTGTTTCATTATTTTCATTATTTTCATTGTTTTTATTATTTTCATTATTTTCATTATTTTCATTATTTTCATTATTTTCATTTTTCATTATTTTCATTGTTTTCATTATTTTCATTATTTTCATTATTTTCATTATTTTCATTATTTTCATTATTTTCTTTATTTTCATTGTTTTCATTATTTTCATTATTTTCATTATTTTCTTTGTTTTCATTATTTTGATAATTTTGAATATTTTCATTGTTTTCTTTATTTTCATTATTTTCATTATTTTCATTATTTTGATAATTTTGAATATTTGTTTCATTATTTTCATTATTTTTATTATTTCCATCATTTTCATTATTTTTATTGTTTTCATTATTTTGATAATTTTGAATATTTGTTTCATTATTTTCATTATTTTTATTATTTCCATCATTTTCATTATTTTCATTATTTTCATTATTTTCATTATTTTCGTTATTTTCATTATTTTCATTATTTTCATTATTTTCATTATTTTCATTATTTTCATTGTTTTCATTATTTTGATAATTTTGAATATTTTCATTGTTTTCATTATTTTCATTATTTTCATTATTTTCATTGTTTTCATTATTTTCATTACTTCCCATTTTACGAAATTCTTTTAAAACTTGATGAAATTGTTCTCTTTCTTCATGACTTGAAAATGAAATAATAATTGATATAGAATCTGGAAATTTAATTTTGCCAATTTTTAATTTGGATAAGTGATGAGAAAAAACAATATTTCTAACTAAAACTTGACCTGAATTATATTTTTGAGATATAAACTCAAGAGATAATCCTTGAATTACAATCTGAGCTTTGTCGCAAATACTAAAAGTTTCATTAAGAATATCAACGTTATAAACATCAGTTCCAAAATTTTTCTGAAATTTTTGTAAATGATTTGGAATCTTTTCTTCAGATTGAGTATCCACAAACGTAAAGGCTTGAGGTTCTTGATCAATTTTTTGATCAATTCGATATTCAATATCAGTTTTTAAAGAGAAAAGATTTTCATTTGAATTCTCATCTTGATCTAAATAATTTTCAACATTTTTTATTGAGAATAATTGAGGATATTTTAGAGGAGTTCCAGTATTTTTTTTCACATTTTGATTGTATTTTGCTAAATTATATCCATCAAGAAAATTTTCCATTTCTTGCTTGTTTTCAAATTCAACTAAATATCGATGCTTTCTGGAATTAATTTTTAATCGATATTCAATTTCAGACTCGATATTTATCTCTAAATATTTGTTATATCGTGATCTTGTAATTTCACTTTTTGTAACAACATCAAATTCATCAATTTTACATATTAAATCAGCTGAATATATTTTATGAAATCTCGAATTAAGAACATTAACTGGAAATTTTCGATTTAAAAAAGGATTTTCAAGTGTTTTTCGATCTTCTTTTGGAATTCCTCTAGTTTTAATTTCTTTTTTGCTTTCTTTTGTATTGAACAAAATATTTATGATATTGAGTTCATTTTCTTCTGGGTATTTCATCAAATTTTCGTTTTGGTTAATATCTTTTTCTTGTTGTTTATTTCTTGAATGTGATTTTCTTGTATGTTTTTTATGATGACTTTTTTTATGACTTTTTTCACGAGAATTTTGATTTTGATTTTCATTTTCATTTTGATTTTTATTTTGATTTTGATTTTCATCTTCATTTTCATTTTGATTTTGATTTTGATTTTGATTTTCATTTTCATTTTGATTTTCATTTTGATTTTGATTTTGATTTTGATTTTGATTTTTGATTTTGATTTTGATTTTCATTTTCATTTTTGATTTTCGATTTTTGATTTTGATTTTGATTTTCATTTTCTTTTTCATTTTTATTTTTATTTTGATTTTCTTTTTCATTTTTATTTTCATTTTTATTTTGATTTTGATTTTGATTTTGATTTTGATTTTGATTTTGATTTTCATTTTCATTTTGATTTTCATTTTGATTTTGATTTTGATTTTCATTTTGATTTTGATTTTGATTTTGATTTTGATTTTGTTTTCCAAGTTTTATTAATTTCTTTTGTTTTTTTAATTCTTGTTGTTTTTGTTTTTTTAATTCTTTTTCCTTTTGTTTCTTTATTTTTTTTAATTCTTTTTGTTTTTTTCGTTCTTCTTGTTTTTGTTTTTTTAGTTCTTTTTCTTTTTGGATTTGCTTTCTTTTTTCAATTTTTTGTTGTTTTTTGAGTTCTTCTTGATTTTCTTTATAAATTTCTTGATGAATTTCTTTTGATTTTTCATTAGATTTTTCATTTGATTTTTCATTTGATTTTTCATTTGATTTTTCATTAGATTTTTCTTTGGATTTTTGATTTGATTTTTGATTTGATTTTTCTTTGGATTTTTCATTAGATTTTTCATTTAATTTTTCATTAGATTTTTGATTAGATTTTTGATTAGATTTTTGATTAGATTTTTCTTTGGATTTTTGATTAGATTTTTGATTTAATTTTTCTTTGGATTTTTCATTAGATTTTTGATTAGATTTTTCATTGGGTTTTTCATTAGATTTTTGATTAGATTTTTCTTTGGATTTTTCTTTGGATTTTTCATTGGATTTTTCTTTGGATTTTTCTTTGGACTTTTTGGATGATAAATGTTTGATATTTGAATAATCTTTCATAAATTGAGAAAAATCTTCCTCATTTGTAAATTCAATAATCAAAGTATCTTCAGGAAATTGAATACGAATAAGATTAGGAATTCGAGGATTTTTTGCTATTTTAAAAGATAAACCTGAAAATTGTTTTTGTTTTGTAAGAACAAATAATTCAAAATTTTCAAAAAAGATTTTTGCTTTTATTTTTTTCTTTTGTTTTGGAAATTGAACAAGAACTATTAATATTGTTGTTGTATGTTGACTCATTACAAAAAAAACAATATAAAATAAAATTGAAATGATTTAATTAAAGAAAAAAAGAATGAAAAAAAAATGAAAAAATGAAAAGAAAAAAATTTTTTTTTTATTTTTTTTTCATTTACTTTTTCAATAATAAAAATTGAAATAAATTTAATTTTAATTTGAATGGAAAACATTATACACGTTTCATGTTCTGGAAAAATTTTGATTATTGGTGGTTATCTTATTCTTGAAAAAGAAAATTTTGGTTTAGTTTTAACAACAAACTCAAGATTCCATACTTTCATTTCATCAACAGAAAACCCTAATTTAATTTCAATTTTTTCACAAAATTATGATCAAAATTATTCTTATGAATTTTCCACAAATCCAATTTTCTTAAAATCAACAAATCCAAAGATTTTTCCTTCAAATAAATTTCTCGAAACAACTCTTTTATTCACTTTGAGCTTTATTTATTCATCAAAAAACCTTTCTCCACTTGAAAAAAAGGGTTTGAAGATGACAATATTTGGAGATTCAGCTTTTTATTCAAAAAAAAGCAACGATTCAATGGGCAAAACAGGACTTGGAAGTTCTGCAGCTTTAGTAGTTTCTCTAACAGGATCTTTACTTCATTTTTTTCAAATTGTTGATCTAGCAAATCCAAAAAGTGAAGATTTGTTCCTAATTCATAATCTTTCTCAATTTTGCCATTGTGTTGCTCAAGGAAAAATTGGATCTGGTTTTGATATTAGTGCTGCTGTTTATGGAAGTCAAAAATTCCAGAGATTTTCTCAAACCGTTTTGAAAGAATATATTGAAAAACCTTTTGAAATTGAACCACATTTTTTGGAAAGTTTTTCAAAATTAATAAATTCGAAAGAAAAATGGGATAATTTTATTCAAGTAAGTTTTGTTTTTAAAATTAAAATTCATTTATAAAATTAAAATTAAAATTAAAAATCATAATAAAAATCAAGCCGTTTAAACTCCCATCCAATACAAAATTGATTCTTATCGATACTCTTTCAGGTGGATCTGAAACTGTTCCAATGGTTAGGAGATACTTAAAATGGAAAAATGAAAAACCCCAAGAATCATCCAAAATTATTTCTCATTTAAAGAAAAATAATTCAAAAATGGAAAATTTGTTGAATCAAAAAGAAATTTTGGAAGAGCAAATTGATCAAATCAGAAAAATAGGAACAAAGATTAGATTTCTAATGAAAAAAATGGGAGAATTAAGTGATGTTCCAATTGAACCTGAAGAACAAAGTCAAAGAATTAATCAAATTTTTTCTATCAAAGAAGTAATTTTTGCAGGAATTCCTGGAGCTGGTGGATTAGATGCAATTTTTGTTATTTATATTGATAAAGAAGATATATTCAAAGAGATTGAAGAGAAAATTCGAATTTTGAAGATGAGAATAATTGATTTGAAAATTATTAACAAACCAATTCAACTCGAAAAATAAATTAAAAAGAAAAATAAAATAAATTTTTTATTCCACTTTTTATTTTATTAATTCAAAAAACAAAAACAAAAATAAATATAAAATTAAAAATTAAATAAAAAGAAAAGAAAAATAAAATAAATTTTTTATTCCACTTTTTTATTTTATTAATTCAAAAAACAAAAATAAAAATAAATATAAAATTAAAAATAAAAAATAAAACAAAAGAAAAGAAAAGAAAATAAATTTTTTATTCCACTTTTTTATTTTATTAATCCAAAAAACAAAAACAAAAATAAATAGAAAGAAAAGATAAAATAAATAGAAAGAAAAGATAAAATAAATTTTTATTCCACTTTTTTATTTTATTAATTCAAAAAACAAAATAAATATAAAATTAAATAAAACAAAATTAAAATAAAAACAAAAACAAAATAAAATATAAAATAAATTAAAAATAAAAATAAAAAAGAAAGAAGGGAATAAGTTTGGTATTCAAACATCATTCCCCCACATTACTTTGTAATGTTAGCTATGAAAAAAATCATCAAAAGATTCTTGTAAGAGTGAAAAAAAAAATTATTTAAAATTTTATATTTTTTTCATTTAATTTAATTTTTACCGAATAAACTTATGGATTTCAAAAATAAAACATAAAAATTAAACATAAAAATCAAATCAAAATAAATTCTTTTTTTTGAAATTTAGATTATTTAGATTTATATTTAGATTTTGAAATTAAAAATTAAAAATTAAAAATTGATTTGGGATTATTTTTATTTTTTTGGAAAGAAAGAAAGAAAGAAAGAAAGAAAGAAAGAAAGAAAGAAAGAAAGAAAGAAAGAAAGAAAGAAAGAAAGAAAGAATTGAAGAAAAAATTCAATTAAAATAATCCCAAAATTATTGTTATTCCTAAAATTAAAATTGAGAAAAGAATTTGTTGACTTGAAGAAGGTTTTGGATTTGGAGTTGATTGTGGAATCTCATACAAGTAATAAGGTTCTTGATCAGAATTTAAAAGATAAACTATTGATTTTGATGAATCATATTCAATAATTAAACTTTGCCAAGAATATTCTAATGTTGCGTTTGAAATTAATTGATTTGAACTTAATTCAACTTCAAGAACATTAACTAAATTATCACTAGAACTGGAATTTGAACCTATCAAATAAATTGAACCATCATTTAATTCAAAATAATTTGAAGTCAAATAGAATGAAGTAACATTTAATGAATCATTCATAATTATCATATTAGTTAAATCAACTCTTGAAATCAAATTATTGGTTGAATTTTGGAAATAGAAATATTGGCAACTCTTTTCAAAAAAATATTCAGTAAATGAATCTTCAAAATTTAAATTATCAATAATATTCAAATTGGATGAATTAATTTTGGAAAGATAATAATTGGAATCAGAAGTGTTTGAATAAAGTGAATAAAGATATTCATTTGAAGTATCAATATTAATATCCAATATAGCATTTTGACTTCCAAAATTTGAATTATTAATTATTGTTAAATCAGTAACATTAACTTGAATCATTTCATAATTTGAAATATCATTATTCAAATATCCAAAATAAAGAATTCCTTTTTGTTCATCAAATGTTATTGATTCAATTGTTCCATTATCATGAATTTGATTAAATTCTTCAAATGAAAAATTTGATAATCTTAATTTTCCAATATTCAATCCATTTGAAGAAGTTGGAAACAAATAAATAAATCCATTTAATGTATCAATTTCTCCATAATCACATTCCTGACTGATATCCAAATAATCAATAATTGAAAGTGATTGAAGATCAAATTTGATAATAGAAGGATTATTAGAAATGAGGAATTCAAAATAAGCATTTTGATTAGATTCATCAATAAGAAGTAAATCAGGATTTGAATAATCTTGTGGAATTATGGTTTTTTCAACTTGGAATAAAGATAAATCAACTTCAATTAATTCAGGATTATTCGTTGCAATATAAGCTTTTTCAATTTCAAAATCAAAAACTACTGAATCAACACCAGAACCATCACTAATAGTATTCAATGTATTAATTATTGAATTATTTGTTAAATCCATTTTAGCCATAACTCCATTCTCATCAACCAAATAACCAAATTCATTAGTTTCATCAATTCCTATTCCTGAACTATATTCCAAAGTTGGAATATTAACAACATCTTGTTTTGTGAAATTTACCAAATCAATTATAACAACATCAGGTGGTGATTGCTCTGTGCCTAAATACATTTTTTGTGTTGAATAATCAATTGCTCCATAATAGAGATTCACATCATTTGAAGAATTAAAGAAAAGAGTATCAATCACACTAAAACTTGATAAAGAAATTTTGTACAATGTTTGATTAACTTGTGAATTAGGTTGTGTTGAAGCATATAAGAATCCATTTGGAATATCAATCATAAGAGTATCAAACCAATATTGAGAAAGAGATAAATTTGTTTCTTGAGTAAATGTAGTTAAATCAATTTTAACAACAACAGGAGGAGAATCACAACCAAAATAAGCTTTTTGATTCACAATATCAATTTGACCTATCCAAGCTCCATTTTGAGCACCAATCAATAATGTGAGAATATCATCAACTTCAAATTTTTTCAAATCAACTTTGGAAATTTGAACTGGTGGACTATTATATGTTCCAACATAAACAAATTTATTCACTGTATCAATAACTGCTCCTTGAGCACCTTTAATTCCTAAATCAAGAGCATCAATAAATTCAAGAGTATTCATATCAAATTTGAATAAGAAAGAATCTGGTATAGACTCTATATCCATTTGATCAACAACATAAACAAATCCTTCATCATTATCAACCAAAGTATTAACAGGAGAAGATAATGAAATTGGAAATGTGAATACTTCTTCAATTTGAACATTTGATTTAACCAACAAAAGAAAAGAAGTAAAACAAACAAAAAGAATCAATTTATTTTGCATTTTTTCCCTATTATTTTGTTTTTTTTTTTGTGGAAAAAATTAAAATTAAAATAAGTAAGTAAATCCAAAATAATTGAATATTTACTTAAAATTAAAATTAAAATAAACAATAATTTACTTAAAAATTAAATTTAAATTCAAATAATAAATTTGATTAAAAAGAAATGAAAATCAAAAAAAAATTTTTTTTTCTTTTATCTTCATTTTTTTTTTGTAGATCAAGATGGCAAAAAAAAAACAACAAATCATTTAAACATTCATTATACATTTTTTATCATTTATTTCTTTATTAATTAATTTTCAAAAATAACCCTAAAAATTTTTTATTTTGATCTTAATTTAAGATTAATCAAAAAGCAAATTATTTTTATTTAATTTTATTATTAATTTATTTGATCAAATTTCAAATTATTTCAATTAAAAAATAACCCTAATTTTCAATTTATTTTCAATTTGATTTCAATTTTCAATTTTAATTTTCAATTTTAATTTTCAATTTTAATAAAAGAAAAAAAAAAAGGAAGAAAAAGAAAAAAATTTTTTTTTTCTTGTTGTTATTTTTTTGATTAATCTTAAATGGAAAAATTTTGATCTTTTATTTAATATAAATAAATTCAAATTGTTTAATAAATTATTTTAGGTTTAAATTTCCAATTTGTTAAATAATCAATTTTTTATTTTGATTATTAATATCAAAATCAAAAAGCAAATTATTTTTATTTAATTTTATTATTAATTTATTTGATCAAACTTCAAATTATTTCAATTAAAAAATAACCCTAATTTTCAATTTATTTTCAATTTAATTTCAATTTTCAATTTCAATTTTCAATTTTAATTTCAATTTTAATAAAAGAAAAAAAAAAAGGAAGAAAAAGAAAAAAATTTTTTTTTCTTGTTGTTATTTTTTTGATTAATCTTAAATGGAAAAATTTTGATCTTTTATTTAATATAAATAAATTTAAATTGTTTAATAAATTATTTTAGGTTTAAATTTCCAATTTGTTAAATAATCAATTTTTTATTTTGATTATTAATATCAAAAATCAAAAAGCAAATTATTTTTATTTAATTTTATTATTAATTTATTTGATCAAACTTCAAATTATTTCAATTAAAAAATAACCCTAATTTTCAATTTATTTTCAATTTAATTTCAATTTTCAATTTTAATTTTCAATTTTAATAAAAGAAAAAAAAAAAAGGAAGAAAAAGAAAAAAAATTTTTTCTTGTTGTTATTTTTGATTAATCTTAAATGGAAAAATTTTGATGAAAAAAATAAAATTAAAAAATAAATTTTTTATTCCACTTTTTTATTTTATTAATTCAAAAACAAAAATAAAATTAAATATAAATATAAAATTAAAAATAAAAAAGAAGAAAAGAAAAAATAAAATAAATTTTTTATTCCACTTTTTTATTTTATTAATTCAAAAAACAATTAAATAAATATAAAATAAAATTAAAATTAAAAATAAAAATAAATAGAAAGAAGGGAATAAGTTTGGTATTCAAACATCATTCCCCCACATTACTTTGTAATGTTAGCTATGAAAAAAATCATCAAAAGATTCTTGTAAGAGTGAAAAAAAAAATTATTTAAAATTTTATATTTTTTTCATTTAATTTAATTTTTACCGAATAAACTTATGGATTTCAAAAATAAAACATAAAAATTAAACATAAAAATCAAATCAAAATAAATTCTTTTTTTTTGAAATTTAGATTATTTAGATTTAGATTTTGAAATTAAAAATTTAAAAATTAAAATTTTAAATTTGATTTGGGATTATTTTTATTTTTTTGGAAAGAAAGAAAGAAAGAAAGAAAGAAAGGAAGAAAAAAAGAAAGAAAGAATTGAAGAAAAAATTGAATTAAAATAATCCAAAAATTATTGTTATTCCTAAAATTAAAATTGAGAAAAGAATTTGTTGACTTGAAGAAGGTTTTGGAGTTGGAGTTGGTGTTGGTTGTTGAATTTCATATAAGGAATAAGGTTGTTGACCAGAATTTAAAAGATAAACTATTGATTTTGATGAATCATATTCACTAATTAAACTTTGCCAAGAATATTCTGTTGAAATGTTTGAAATTAATTGATTTGAACTTAATTCAACTTCAAGAACATTAACTAATTGATCACTAGAACTGGAATTTGAACCTATCAAATAAATTGAACCATTATTGAATTCAAAATTATTTGGATATAAGTAAAATGAAGTAACATTTAATGAATCATTCATAATTATCATATTAGTTAAATCAACTCTTGAAATCAAATTATTGGTTGAATTTTGGAAATAGAAATATTGGCAACTCTTTTCAAAAAAATATTCAGAAAATGAATCTTCAAAATTTAAATTATCAATAATATTCAAATTGGATGAATTAATTTTGGAAAGATAATTATTGTAATCAGAAGTGTTTGAATAAAGTGAATAAAGATATTCATTTGAAGTATCAATATTAATATCAAGGAAATCTGTTTCATTTCCAAAACTTGAATTTCCAATTATTGTTAAATCAGTAACATTAACTTGAATCATTTCATAATTTGAATTATCATTATTCAAATATCCAAAATAAAGAATTCCTTTTTGTTCATCAAATGTTATTGATTCAATTGTTCCATTATCATGAATTTGATTAAATTCTTCAAATGAAAAATTTGATAATCTTAATTTTCCAATATTTAATCCATTTAAAGAAGTTGGAAACAAATAAAGAAATCCATTTAATGTATCAATTTCTCCATATTCACATTCCTGACTGATATCCAAATTATCAATAATTGAAAGTGATTGAAGATCAAATTTGATAATAGAATAATTATTAGAAATGAGGAATTCAAAATAACCATTTTGATTAGATTCATCAATAAGAAGTAAATCAGGATTTGAATAATTTTGTGGGGTTGTGGTTTTTTCAACTTGGAATAAAGATAAATCAACTTCAATTAATTCACGATAATCCGTTGCAATATAAACTTTTTCAGTTTCAATATCAAAAACAACTGAATCAACATAAGAACCATCACTAATAGTATTCAATGTATCAATTATTGAGTTATTTGTTAAATCCATTTTAGCCATAACTCCATTTGAATCAACCAAAATAGCATTTCCATTAGTTTCATCAATTCCAACTCCTTTGTTAATAGATAGAGCTGAAAAATTAAGATTTTCTTGTTTTGTGAAATTTACCAAATCAACTATAACAATACCCATGGGTGATTGCCCTGTACCTACATACATTTTTTGTGTTGAATAATCAATTGCTCCATAATCCATTCCACTATCATTTGAAGAATTAAAGAAAAGAGTATCAACTGCAATCAAACTTGATAAAGAAATTTTATACAATGTTTGATTATCGCCTGAAAAAGGTTCAGTTATAGCATACAAGAAACCATTTGGAATATCAATTATTAGAAAATCAAACCAATCATGAGAAAGAGATAAATTTGTTTCTTCAGTAAATGTAGTTAAATCAATTTTAACAACAAAAGGAGGAGAATTACAACCAAAATAAGCTTTTTGATTCACAATATCAATTTGACCTATCCAAGCTCCAAATTTAACATCAACATCTAATGTGAGAATATCAACAACTTCAAATTTTTTCAAATCAACTTTGGAAATTTGAACTGGTGGACTATTATATGTTGCAACATAAACAAATTTATTCACTGTATCAATAACTGCTCCATAAGCACCTATAATTCCTAAATCAAGAGCATCAAGAAATTCAAGAGTATTCATATCAAATTTGAATAAGAAAGAATGTGGTGTTGAGGCTGAATTCATTTCATCAACAACATAAACAAATCCTTCATCACTATCAACCAAAACATTAAGAGGAGAAGATAATGAAATTGGAAATGTGAATACTTTATCAATTTGATCATTTGATTTAACCAACAAAAGAAAAGAAGTAAAACAAACAAAAAGAATCAATTTATTTTTCATTTTTCCTTATTATTTTTGTTTTTTTTGTGGAAAAAAGTAAAAAATTATTAAAATTAAAATTTAAATTAAAATTAAAATTTAAATAATTAAATATTTACTTAAAATTAAATTTAAAATCAAATAAGAAATTTGATTAAAAAGAAATGAAAACTAAAAAAAAAAATTTTTTTTTCTTTTATCTTCATTTTTTTTTGTAGATCAAGATGGCAAAAAAAAACTAAAAATAAAATAATAAAATAATAAAATAATAAAATAAAATAATAATTTAAACATTTATTAAACATTTTTTCTTATTTTCTTTTCTTTATTATTTGATTGTTTCAATTTTTAATTTAAATTTAAAATAATCAGATCCTTAAATTAATTTTAATTTTTATTTAAGAAAATTAGTTTAAAAAGTTAATTTTAATTTTATTCTTTTCTTTTTGAAAAATTTAAATTAATTTAATTAATGATGATTTCCAATTTGATCAATTTAAAAGTTAAATTTTTCATTTTAAATTATTTTAAATTAAAAATAAAAACTAAAATCTATTTTAATTTTTATTTCCTAAATTTTCTTGTTTTGGGGGTTGAATTTATCTAAATTGGAAAAAAATTTGATCTTATTTATTTAAATTTAAATTAAAATTAAAAATAATTAATAATTTATTTTAGATTTAATGTTGATTAATTTTAATTGATTTTTTGCTTCTTTTTTAATAAGAAAATTATTAATTTATTCACAAAAAAAAAACAAGATCAAAACATTTAATATCTGAATTTTGATTTTTATTTTTCTTTTTTTGGAAAGAAAGAAAGAAAGAAAGAAAGAATTGAAGAAAAAATTCAATTAAAATAATCCAAAAATTATTGTTATTCCTAAAATTAAAATTGAGAAAAGAATTTGTTGACTTGAAGAAGGTTTTGGAGTTGGAGTTTGTGTTGGAGTTGGAGTTGGAGTTGGAGTTGGAGTTGGTGTTGGTTGTTGAATTTCATATAAGGAATAGGGTTGTTTATCAGAATTTAAAAGATAAACTATTGATTTTGATGAATCATATTCAATAATTAAACTTTGCCAAGAATATTCTGTTGAAATGTTTGAAATTAATTGATTTGAACTTAATTCAACTTCAAGAAAATAAACTAATTATCACCAGAAGTAGAATTTGAACCTATCAAATAAATTGAACCATTATTGAATTCAAAATTATTTGGATATAAGTAAAATGAAGTAACATTTAATGAATCATTCATAATTATCATATTAGTTAAATCAACTCTTGAAATCAAATTATTGGTTGAATTTTGGAAATAGAAATATTGGAAATTCTTTTCAAAAAAATATTCAGAAAATGAATCTTCAAAATTTAAATTATCAATAATATTCATATTGGATGAATTAATTTTGGAAAGATAATTATTGTAATCAGAAGTGTTTGAATAAAGTGAATAAAGATATTCATTTGAAGTATCAATATTAATATCAAGGAAATCTGTTTCATTTCCAAAACTTAAATTTCCAATTATTGTTAAATCAGTAACATTAACTTGAATCATTTCATAATTTGAATTATCATTATTCAAATATCCAAAATAAAGAATTCCTTTTTGTTCATCAAATGTTATTGATTCAATTGTTCCATTATCATGAATTTGATTAAATTCTTCAAATGAAAAATTTGATAATCTTAATTTTCCAATATTTAATCCATTTAAAGAAGTTGGAAACAAATAAAGAAATCCATTTAATGTATCAATTTCTCCATATTTACATTCATTACTTATATTCAAATAATCAATAATTGAAAGTGATTGAAGATCAAATTTGATAATAGAATAATTATTAGAAATGAGGAATTCAAAATAACCAATTTGATTAGATTCATCAATAAGAAGTAAATCAGGATTTGAATAATCTTGTGGGGTTGTGGTTTTTTCAACTTGGAATAAAGATAAATCAACTTCAATTAATTCACGATTATACGTTGCAATATAAGCTTTTTCAGTTTCAAAATCAAAAGCAACTGAATCAACACCAGAACCATCACTAATAGTATTAAATGTATCAATTATTGAATTATTTGTTAAATCCATTTTAGCCATAACTCCATTCTTATCAACCAAAATAGCATTTCCATTAGTTTCATCAATTCCTATTCCTGAAATCCTGTTCAAAGCTGTAAGATTAACAACATCTTGTTTTGTGAAATTTACCAAATCAACTATAACAACATTAGCTGGTGATTTCCATGTGCCTAAATACATTTTTTGTGTTGAATAATCAATTGCTCCATAATAGAGATTCACATCATTTGAAGAATTGAAGAAAAGAGCATCAATCACACTAAAACTTGATAAAGCAATTTTGTACAATGTTTCATTAACTTGTGAATTAGGTTGTGCTGAAACATATAATAATCCATTTGGAATATCAATTACAAAAGTATCTAACCAATCATCAGAAAGAGCTAAAGTTGCTTCTTCAGTAAATGTAGTTAAATCAATTTTAACAACAAAAGGAGGAGAATCACAACCAAAATAAGCTTTTTGATTCACAATATCAATTTGACCTATCCAAGCTCCATTTTGAGCACCAATCAATAATGTGAGAATATCATCAACTTCAAATTTTTTCAAATCAACTTTGGAAATTTGAACTGGTGAATTATCATCTGTTGCAACATAAACAAATTTATTCACTGTATCAATAACTGCTCCATAAGCATCTACAATTCCTAAATCAAGAGCATCAAGAAATTCAAGAGTATTCATATCAAATTTGAATAAGAAAGAATATGGTGTTGAGGCTGAATTCATTTGATCAACAACATAAACAAATCCTTCATCATTATCAACCAAAATATTAACAGGAGAATATATTGAAATTGGAAATGTGAATACTTTATCAATTTGAACATTTGATTTAACCAACAAAAGAAAAGAAGTAAAACAAACAAAAAGAATCAATTTATTTTTCATTTTCCTTATTATTTTTGTTTTTTTTTTTTGTGGAAAAAATTAAAAAATTATTAAAATTAAAATTTAAATTAAAATTAAAATTTAAATAAACAAATATTTAGTTACAATTTAAATTTAAATTCAAATAAGAAATTTGATTAAAAAGAAATGAAAATCAAACGAAAAAATTTTTTTTTCTTTTATCTTCATTTTTTTTTTGTAGATCAAGATGGCAAAAAAAAACTAAAAATAAAAATAATAAAATAATAAAATAATAAAATAATAAAATAATAAAATAATAAAATGATAATTTAAACATTTATTAAACATTTTTTCTTATTTTCTTTTCTTTATTATTTCATTGTTTCAATTTTTAATTTAAATTTAAAATAATCAGATCCTTAAATTAATTTTAATTTTTATTTAAGAAAATTAGTTTAAAAAGTTAATTTTAATTTTATTCTTTTCTTTTTGAAAAATTTAAATTAATTTAATTAATAATAATTTCCAATTTGATCAATTTAAAAGTTAAATTTTTCATTTTAAATTATTTTAAATTAAAAATAAAAACTAAAATCTATTTTAATTTTTATTTCCTAAATTTTCTTGTTTTGGGGGTTGAATTTATCTAAATTGGAAAAAAATTTGATCTTATTTATTTAAATTAAATTAAAATTAAAAATAATTAATAATTTATTTTAGATTTAATGTTGATTAATTTTAATTGATTTTTTGCTTCTTTTTTAATAAGAAAATTATTAATTTATTCACAAAAAAAAACAAGATCAAAACATTTAATATCTGAATTTTGATTTTGATTTTTATTTTTCTTTTGATTTTGATTTTGATTTGGATTTGGATTTATTTGAAATCCTCAAACAATTATTTCGTTCAAAATATTAAGCAACCTTTATTATTATTTTTAATTTTAATTTTATTTTTGGAATGATTTTGATTTTGATTTTGATTTTGATTTTTAAATTTTGATTTTGATTTTGATTTTGATTTTGATTTTGATTTTGATTTTGATTTTGATTTTGATTTTGATTTTGATTTTGATTTTGATTTTGAATTTGATTTTGATTTTGATTATTAAATTTCCTAATTAATAAATCAAATAAATTTGGATTTGTTTGATTTAATTGAAAATAATCAATTCCAATTTTAATTTCATCAATTATTTCTTGAGTAATTTCAATTTCATCTTTAATTTGATTTGAATAAATCCAATATTCAAATATTTGAAATGATTTATCACTTAATTCACTATAATCTTTAACTTTATTAGATTTATCATTTGTTACAGATAAAAACATTCCTCGATATAATTCACTTCTCATTATTAATATTAATTTTGGAAATTTATATTGTTTTTCTTTTCTTTCAATTATAAAATCTTTTTCATTTTCATTTTCATTTAAATAAATTCTTTTCATTGTTTCTTCTATTTTTTCATTTGAATTTATAATTTCTTTAATTTCAGAATATAATTTTGGATTTATTATTCTGTTTGAATAAATCATTTCAAATATTTGATTTGATTCTTTAATTGATTTATTTGAAATAATTTCTTGGAGTTTTTCAATTTGATTTTGATCTTTTAATCTATATTTCAATATTAATTTATGAGCAAATATCTTTTCTCCATTTTCTGTTTTAAATGAAATATCACAAAATTCTTTTCTTCCAAATAATTTTATCAAATCTTCTTCAAGATTGGAAAAGAAAGGAGGAGAATAATAAAGAAAAGATTTATGAAATCCACAAGAAATATGATAATTGGAAATATCTTCATTAAATCTTAATTTAGGAAGTTCAATTTGAATTGGAATTGTTTGATCTTTTTTATTTCCAGTTCCTAATTGACCCCAATAGTTATTTCCAAATGCTATCAATTTCGGTTTGGATGTTAAAATCAAAGTATGAGAATGCCCACAAGAAATATCAAGAATATTATCATCATTTTCAAATAAAGATGATTTGATTTCAGTAAATTCATAAGTATTTTCTTCAGTTTTGCCAAGACCATTATCTCTATAATATCCACATGAATAAAGTTTTCTCTTTGGAATCTCATCTTCAACCAACATTATTGAATGAGACCATCCACATTGAATATCAATTATTTTGCCTTTTGGAATATTTTGGATTTTGGCTGGTTTTTGAATTTTTTCTTCTTTTCTTGATTCTCCTAATCCAAGTTGACCAGAATAATTATTCCCACATCCAAATAATTCTTGATTTGAATTTAAAAGAAAAACCTGAGAAGAACAATTTCCTGAAAATATTTTAGAAACATTTTTCATCATTAAAATTGGTTTTTCTGTTTTTTCAAGTGATTGAAGACCAAAGCCAAGTTGGATATATTTATTTGAACCAATTCCATAAGCATTTTGATTTGAAGTTAATAAATAAATTGAATTATTCACAGAAACAATATCTTGAATTATTCTATCATTTTTATCTTCAATTAATGATGAAATATTGATAAATTCTTTTGCATTTTTTGAATTAATATTATTTCCTTTGGCAAATACATTTCCTTCTATTGTTAAAATAACTTCATTATCAAAACCAACAGTTACTTTTTGAATATTTTCTTCAATTTGGATTTTTTCAGGATTTTGATTTGAATTTCTTAAATATTCTATTGCTTTTCCGTTTTCAAAAAGGAAAATTGTTGAAAATTTTGCAGTTGAAATTTGTTTAATTTGTTTTTCATTTTCATTTTCATTTTCATTTTCATTTTCATTTTCAAATTTAAATTTAATTGGTTTTGTTATTTCATATTCTTCATTTTCTAAAAGAATTGGTAATTCATTTTGACCAAAAAATAAACAATCATTCATTTTTGAAAAAGAAAAAAATGAAAAAATAAATTTTGGAATTTTAATTTTTATTATTAAATTTGTTAAATAATAAATCAAATAAATTTTAATTTTAATTTTAATTTTGATTATTAAATTTCCTAATTAATAAATCAAATAAATTTGGATTTGTTTGATTTAATTGAAAATAATCAATTCCAATTTGAATTTCATTAATAATTTCTTGTGTAATTTGAATTTCATCTTTAATTTGATTTGAATAAATCCAATATTCAAATATTTGAAATGATTTATTACTTAATTCACTATAATCTGTAACTTTATTGGAAGTATCTTCTGTTACAGATAAAAACATTCCTCGATATAAACCGCTTCTCATTATCAACAGTAATTTTGGAAATTTATATTGTTTTTCTTTTCTTTCAATAATAAAATCTTTTTCATTTTCATTTTCATTTAAATAAATTCTTTTCATTGTTTCTTCAATTTTTCATTTGAATTTATAATTTCTTTAATTTCAGAATATAATTTTGGATTTATTATTCTGTTTGAATAAATCATTTCAAATATTTGATTTGATTCTTTAATTGATTTTTTTGAAATAATTTCTTGAAGTTTTTCAATTTCATTTTCATCTTTTAATCTATATTTCAATATTAATTTATGAGCAAATATCTTTTCTCCATTTTTGGTTTTAAATGAAATATCACAAAATTCATTTCTTCTGAGTAATTGAATCAAATCTTCTTCAAGATTAAAAAAAGCGAAATGAGAAGAATAATAAAGAAATGAGTTATCATATCCGCAGCATAGATGATAATTGGAAACATCATCACTAAATAACAATTTAGGAAGTTCAATTTGAATTGGTTTTGATTGATTTCTTATGGTTCCAGTTCCTAATTCACCAAAAAAATTATGTCCGAAACCTATCATCTTTGAATTTGAAGTTAAAATCAAAGTATGTTCAAGCCCACAAGAAAAATCAAGAATATTATTTTTTCAAATAAAGATGATTTGATTTCAGTAAATTCATAAGCATCTCCCTGAATTCCGCTGTGGAATCTTCTTCCACATGAATAAAGTTTTCTTTTTGGAGATTTTTGTTCGATCATCATTATAGAATGTTCACCTGCACATTGAATATCAATTATTCTGCCTTTTGGAATATTTTGGATTTTGGTTAATTTTTGGATAGTTCCTTTTATTGATTCTCCTAATCCAAGTTGACCATAAGAATTCGATCCACAACAAAATAATTCTTGATTTGAATTCAAAAGAAAAACTGAATATGAAGAGCTTCCTGAAAATATTTTAGAAACATTTTTCATCATTAAAATTGGTTTTTCTGTTTTTGGAAGTGTTTTATAATCAAAACCAAGTTGACCTGATCTATTTGAACCAATTCCATAAACATTTTGATTTGAAGTTAATAAGTAAATTGAATAAATTCCAGAAACAACGTCTTGAATTATTCTGTCATTTGGATCTTTAATTAATGATGAAATATTGATAAATTTATTTGGATTTTCTTGATTAATATAAAATCCTTTGGCAAATACATTTCCTTCCTTTGTTAAAATAGCTTCATTTTCAAAACCAATTGCCACTTTTTGAATATTTTCAATTTGGATTTTTTCAGGATTTTTGCTTGAATTTTTTAAATATTCAATTGCTTTTCCATTTTCAAAAAGGAAAATTGTTCCTGAATAACCTGATGAAATTTGTTTAATTCCGTTTTCATTTTCTTTTTCAAATTTAAATTGAGTTGGTTTTGTTATTATTTCTATTTCATTTTTTACAAAGATTGGATTCTCATTTGAACCCCAAAATAAAATTTCATTCATTTTTTGAAAAATGAATAAAAAAAAATGAAAAAAAATGAAAATAAATTTTTTTTTCATTTTTTTTTTTTTTTAGATTTTTTTTTTCTTCTCTTTTTATTTTGTTGTTTTAAATGGAATTTATTGAAGAAAAAAAAGAAGAGGAATTCTTTTCAACTTTTCCAAATGGAAATGAAATTATTCAAATATGGGAAAAAATTAAATCAAAAAATCCAAATGAAGTAAAAAAAAAAATTAATTTGAAATAGAAAAAAAAAAATTTATGGATAATTTTGATTACAAAATAAAAAAAAAAAAAACCAATTATATTTTAGATGAATCAAGAAATTTTAGAATTTTGTTTATTATTCAAAAATGCATTTAGAAATTGGAATCCTTTACAAACAAAATCAAATGAAAATCTAAATCCAAATCAAAATGAATTTGAAAAATATTTTGAAGATGAAGAAATTAATGAAGCTATTTTAAATAAAGAAGCTCATCCAATAGAATTAATTATTTTCTCTATAACATTATTAATGTATTCAAAAGATCTTCTGCAAGGTTATTATTGATTTTTTTCCAAATCAATTTAAAATCAATTAAAAATTTAAAATTAAAATTAAAATCAAAATTAAAATTAAAATCAAAATTAAAATTAAAATCAAAATTAAAATTTAAAATTAAAATTCAAAATTAAAAAGATCAAAATCAGGAAAATAAATTCTTGATTTCTTTATCAATCATCTCAATTCTTTGTAAATCAAAATTTAATCGCCAAATTTGTTTTGAAAGTGGAATTTTTCAAATTCTTCAAGATTTATTGGAAATTTCAAAAAACCTTTTTCAATCAATGAGAAATTTAAGAGTAAAATATATTCAAAATATATTTAAATTCCACTTTTGGTTTTTTTCCTTTATTAATTAAAAATTTCTTTATAAAAAAAAAACAAGAACTCAAATTCTTCACTTTCAATTTATTATTTAATTGAATTTCAATTTATAATTTCAGAAGTTATGAGCATTTTAAACCATTTTTTAAGAGAAAGACAAGTTTTTCCAAATGAAAAAATTTTAGAATCTATTAAACAATTAAAAATAATTTCATTATTAATTGGTAATCATTTTATTCATAATTTTATCAAAAATTAAATTAAATTAAATTAAATTAAAAAATAGAATGTTTTGAAATGATATTAAATCTTAGAAAATCTTACATTTTTACTGAAAAACAATTTTATATTCAATTAAAAATTCTTGAAAATTTTGAAAACTTTTATCGATTAAATTTATTCACAGAAAAACAAAAAATTGAAATCATCCAATTTTTTTCAACATTCTTTAATCCTCCAAATTTATCTTCTTCTCTTCCGAACATTGGATTTCCAAATCAAGAAGAAATTGAAATTGAAATTGAAATTGAAGATTTTTTGCAAACAAATTACTTTATATTTGATCCAAAAATCAAGAAACAAGAAAATCCTTTCATTTTCCAAAATTTTAAAAGTTTGGAATCAAATTTAAATCATTTCGAATTCAATTTTCGTTCAAATGCTTTAAAATTTCTTATTCAAATAACTAAAAGAGAAAATATTATTGATCAAATTACCAATAATAACAATATTTTATATCTTCGAGATCTTATTCTTTGGGTTTCTTATGATTTCAAAACAAAATTACCAAAAAAATCAGAACACTTGATAAAAGAAAATGATTCCAATTCTTTATCAAATTTAGCAAAAATGGATTCAAAAGAAATGGAAAATATTAATCCAAAAAAAGTGTCACAAATTAAATTATATAACCCTTATTTGGATACACTTTTTCAGAATTTGAGAAGTTTCCAAAAAATTGAAAAATCAAATGAAAATGAATTAAAAAAACAAAATATCAGAAAGGAATTGGATAAATATACAAATGAAACTGAGACACATGTTAATAATTTCAAAGAAAGATTAGTTTTGATTTATCTAAGTTTATTCAAAAATACAAACAGTGAAATTTCACATCCATCTTTAATTCACAATATATCAAATGAAAAAATTATCCAAATTCAAAAATATATCAAAGATATCTGCCCAGAACTTCAACTCTATATTTTATTTGAATTTAACAGAATGATTATTAATGATAACGATCAACAAATTCTAGACTTTTTCCAAAAAAATAGTGGATGGGAAATTTGTTTTTCAGATTATTTTATCAGAAAGCAATCCATTTATTTAAATGTAAAACAACAAAAAAACAATTTCTGATTTTGATTTATTCATTTTTAATTAATTTATTTATCAATTTATTAATTAGAGCAAAGAAAATGAAATGAGCATCAATTTACAAACATTATTAATTCAGTTCGTGTTTAATGTTATCGTCAAATATCAAGAAGATTTTTATTATCAATTATTATTTAATCAAATTTTTGGAAATCAAAATATCAAATCAGATTTATTCATCTTAAACCGCTTTTTAGAAATGATAATTGAAATTATCAAAACACAACCTCAGATTGCATCAAAAAAAATTAACAAAATCAAAGCGTTGAAAGAAATTGAAGAAACTGCATTTCAATTCATTGAAGAACATGAAAATAAAACATTTAATCTATCTTTAGAAATTTTGGATCTTTTGTTCCAAAATACAGATATAGAAATTTTTTTTCAAAATGAAGAAATGGTAAATAGTTTGATGGGATTATTTGAAAACAAAAATACTCGGCAAATTCCTTTGATTCATATCCCAAAAGTTCTTGAAAAAATCAAAATGACAAATTTGGAAAAGGAAAATAGTTTTTTTTCTTATTTAATCCAAAGGATTCTTTTTCTTTCTCAAAAAATAAATTCAAAAAGCAATCATCAACAAAAATCAAATGAAAATGAAAATGAAAATGAAAATGAAAATGAAAATGAAAATGAAAATGAAAATGAAAATGAAAATGAAAATGAAAATGAAAATGAAAATGAAAATGAAAATGAAAATGAAAATGAAAATGAAAATGAAAATGAAAATGAAAATGAAAATGAAAATGAAAATGAAAATGAAAAATCAAATGAAAATGAAAATGAAAATGAATTGAATGATATTGAAAAACTTGTTTCAAGATTCTCGGAATCAATTTCAAATAATCGAGAAGTTATTCAACAAATATTTTTCACTTCCAATTCATTATTAATTGTAAAAACATTATTGAATGATAAAGAACAAAGATTAACTTATCTTATTTTATCAATTTTGAAAGAAATTATGAGAAAAAATGAAAGAATTATTTCTCAATTTCATAATATAGTTGAAACAAAAGAATTGATTGAATTATTGTATGAAACAGAAAAAGGAAATCCATCACAAAAATTATTACAAATTCTTTTAGATTTAATGGTTAATAATGGGAATTTTTCAATAGAAAACAATTTCATTATTAGAAATAGAATTATGATAGAGATTATTTTAGGGATTTATTCTCAAAATCAAAATCAAAATCAAAATAATCAAAATAATGAAAATCATAATAATCAAAATAATCAAAATAATGAAAATCATAATAATGAAAATAATGAAAATCATAATAATGAAAATAATGAAAATCAAAATCAAAATCAAAATCAAAACCAAAATCAAATTCAAAATCAAAATAATCAAAATCAAAATAATCAAAATCAAAATAATCAAAATAATCAAAATACAAATCAAAATCAAAATAAAATTCAAAATCAAAATCAAAATCAAAATCAAAATCAAAATCAAAATCAAAATAATCAAATTCAAAATCAAAATAATCAAAATCAAAATAATCAAAATAATCAAAATAATCAAAATAATCAAAATAATGAAAATCAAAATCAAAATCAAAATCAAAATAATGAAAATCAAAATCAAAATAATGAAAATCAAAATAATCAAAATAATCAAAATCAAAATAATCAAAATCAAAATCAAAATCAAAATCAAAATAATGAAAATAATAAAAATAATGAAAATCAAAATCAAAATCAAAATCAAAATCAAAATCAAAATCAAAATCAAAATCAAAATCAAAATCAAAATCAAAATCAAAATCAAAATCAAAATCAAAATAATCAAAATCAAAATCAAAATCAAAATCAAAATCATAATCAAAATAATCAAAATCAAAATGAAAATGAAAATAATCAAAATAATCAAAATAATCAAAATAATCAAAATCAAATTCAAAATAATCAAAATCAAAAATCTCTTTTCAATGTAACTTTGGAAATTTTTGATCAAATTTGTGATAAATCAATTCATAATATTTATTGTTGTTGTGAACAAGGAATCATTTCTTTATTGCTAAAAGTAATCAGTAAAATTGAAAATTTAAAATTATTCAATCAGATTATTCAATTTATTGGAAAAATTGGAACACACAAAATTCTGGTTTCTGAAATGAAAGAATATTTTCTCATTTTGAAAGATCAATTAAAAAAAGGAAAAAATCAATTCGCGAATCTAATGATAGATCAATTAAGAAAAATGATAAAGGAAAATCAAAATGAAAGCCAGATTAATTTCTTTGATTTTTATGAAGAAAACTCAAATATTCAATTACCATCCTTCAAAAATAAATTGATTTCCAAATATTTCAGTTTTGTTACTTGGATAAGAATTGAAGATTTTCAAATGGACAACTTTTCTTCATCAAGAAAAGATCAAAATTCTGAAAAATATTATCAAACCAAAATATTTGATTTTTTCACAGAAACTCTAGAAGGAATTCAATTACTTTTGAGTTTCGACAAAGAAAACAAAAAACCAGAATTATTGATTTATCAACTTTATGGAAATCAAGACGAAGAATTATTTGAAATTAGATTTCCTTTTGGAATTGAAACTAAAAGATGGTATTTTTTTGTTTTCACACAGAAATACAAAACATCAAGTTCCGAATTGGAAATATCAACTTATCTTGATGGAAAACAAATAGCCTCAACAAAAATCAAAGTAACAAGAAAAATAGGAAACGAAAAAGATTTCATCAAAAATGAAATTGGTTCAGACTTCATGTTTTCTGCCCAACAAGCAAAAATAATAAATCCAAAATCATTTTTTGGCCAAATGGGAACAATTTATCTTTTTCATCAATTTCTTAATGAAAATCAAGTTGAAAAAATTTATTTTCTGGGACCGAATTATCAATCGTTTTTTTATCCAAATGAAATTTTGAAATATGCTAATCCAAAAATAGAAAAAGAATTAAAAGAAATTTTCAATGGGGAATTAACACAAAAAATTATCATTTACCATAACCCAAGACAAACCCAACACAATCTATGCTTGAATCAAAGCCCATCAAATATTATCAAAGAGCATTCAAAAACAAAAGGGATTTGTTCATTCAAAACAATTCCTTTTCAAGATATCATTCGTTATTTAAGTGGAATCGAAATATTATTGTATCTCATTCTTGAGATTGATGAACTATTTGAAGAACAAAGGGAAGAGGAAATTTTTCAAGTTAATCAACAAAACGTCTTTGTTGTTGGAATTGGCAATGGAAATGAAATCACAACTCAAATGCTTTTTGAAAAGATACTGAAAATGATCCCAGATGTTTTATTAAATGATTCAATTTTTCAAGAGCAAATGATTCAGAAACAAGGATTCCAAATACTCAGTTATATACTTAAATCAATCAATCCAAAATATTTTTCAAATCACATTTATAATCTCTTCAGGAAGCTGAAGGAAAAAATCAAAAACCAAGAATTCCAAATTCAACTCAAAACTCATTTACTTTTTGATTATGAAATTTGGAAAAATTTCCGTTTTGATATTCAAAAAAAAATTGTTTTGGAAAATATCCAAAAAAATAAGCATCTTCCAAAAACAACCACGAAATTGTCAGAAATTGATGAAATTGAAGAAATGGTGAAAACAAGTGAAAAATCTCAAGAAAATCCAGAAAATATTACAATTTTTGATTTATTGGAAATCTTAATTTACTATGACGAAGTGTTAAACAAAATTCTTGAATCGGATTCGTTTCCCCATTTTTCTCAGTTGCAAAAAAGGATTGAGGATTCTACTGAAAATTTATTTTCTATTATTGAAATTCTTTTGGATCAAATTGAAAATGAAATCTCCAAATCAAAATATATTCAATCATTGATTTCATCGTGTTTCTTTTTCAAAACCGAGAAATTTATTGAAAAAACACTTTCTTTTTTTCAGAAGTTTATCAACAAAAATCCCGAACAAAATTGGAAGCAATTACTTTCTATTAAACTATTTAAGCCATTCATTCATTTGATGAAAGAAAATCCATCCACAAAAATAATGGAATTATGTCTTGATATAATTTTTTTCATTGCCATATCTCTTCATGAAAACCAAGAAGTAATTCAAATGCTGCAAAGCAAAAAAGGATTTGAAATTGATGAGTTGAAGGATCTTTATCCCTTGATCCACAGAATATTAATTGATAATAACAGTGAAATGTCAAAAGAAATTGTTGATCTTCTTTTCAAAATGCTGATCTACGAAAATCGGAATAACAAGTTCCAATTTTCAATTATTGGGAATCCATGTATTTTGCAAACAATTTGCGAAATTTTGAATTACTCTCCAAATCTAGTCGATATTCTACACTTGCACAAATTATACTTCCTAATGGTAGAAAGCAATTTGAATAAAGAGAAGATTCTTTCTCAATTTGGATGGCAAAAATTGCTTCTCTATCTAATAAACTTTCTGCATTATCAATTCGAACCAAACCAAAATGAGCTTAGCAACGAAAATCAGCATCAAGATAACGTTAATGAGATCATCTTCAAAATGTTCAAGTTGTTATTTATTTATTGCTTCCATAATCCATCTTACAATTTCCCAGAAATATTCGAAAATTTTCTTTCATCCGTTTCTTTGGTTCATTTTTCAGCAACAAACAAGGAGACAATCCCCAAAATAATTGAAACAATAATTCATGATATTTTCGAAGATATCAATCATCGTTCAAAAAAGCAAAATGACAGCAAAAATATCTACAATAAGAATTCCAAAAGGCAAAATAAAAATTTTATCAATAATTTATTTTACTTATTAAAAGTATTAAATGGAATTAGTTTTAATCTATCTAAAAATGGAATTGAGGTCAAACAATCAGAAAAACAACCACAAAACCAATTTATTCAATCAACATTTTCAAAACATTTTACAAAAATCCTCAAAACAAAAAAAGCAAAAAAAGCAAAAAAAACAAAACACAATCTCAACTTAAACACAAAAACAAACTTAAACAATATTTTTGAGGTTAAATTTGATTTATTTGGAAAAAAAGAAATTTTAAAAAATTTACTTCCCATTTTAGAAAAAATTGGATTTTTCAAAGAAAAAGGAATTCGATTCAAAAAAAAGAAAGAAAAAAGAGCAATTTATAAAATTATCATTTTCTTGATTTTTGCAACAATTCCAAACTCAAATATTCAAACTACTAATCTTCTTCTTTCGAAATTGTCTGAAATGATTAATTCGCCATTAAATTTCAAAGCATCTTCAATTCGAAATTCTCAAGAATTAATTACAATTTGCTTATCATTTTTATTTTCTTATATTCAAAATCAAAATCAAAATCAAAATTTAAATCAAAATGAAAATGAAAATCAAAATGAAAATCAAAATCAAAATCAAAATCAAAATCAAAATCAAAATCAAAATCAAAATCAAAATCAAAATCAAAATGAAAATCAAAATCAAAATCAAAATTTAAATCAAAATTTAAATCAAAATCAAAATCAAAATCAAAATCAAAATCAAAATCAAAATCAAAATCAAAATTTAAATCAAAATCAAAATCAAAATCAAAATCAAAATTTAAATCAAAATCAAAATCAAAATGAAAATCAAAATCAAAATCAAAATCAAAATCAAAATCAAAATCAAAATCAAAATCAAAATCAAAATCAAAATCAAAATGAAAATCAAAATCAAAATCAAAATTTAAATCAAAATCAAAATCAAAATCAAAATCAAAATCAAAATCAAAATCAAAATCAAAATCAAAATCAAAATCAAAATCAAAATTTAAATGAAATTGAAAAAAATGAAATTGAAAAAAATGAAATTGAAAAAAATGAAATCGAAAAAAATGAAATCGAAAAAAATGAAATTGAAAAAAATGAAAAGAATCAAGATGAAGATGAAAGAAAAGCAAAAAGAAACCTTTTTTTATTGCATTTACAAATAATTATGCAAGAAAACTATAATTTCTTATTTGGATTATTTTCAAATCAAAACAGAAAGCAAAGTTTACTTACTGAAAATCCTCAAAATTCATTTATTTTTTCCAGCCAAAATATTGAAGAATTTCAAGAAGAAATAATGAAAGAAAAATGGACAAAAGCAGCCAATATCATATTCCTTCCAATCAATCAGAAAATTTTGGAAGATATTGAAGAAAACGAAAAAGAATTTATTAAAATTCAATCAAATAACATTTTCTATTTAAAAGATTCTTTTAATCAAGTATTTAAAATTAAACAAAAGGAAATTGAAGACATTTCACAGAAAATTCAGATCCAAATTCGAAATCTAATTCTCAAAGAAAAAAAAAGGATTTTGAAAAAAGGAATCGATCAAAGAAAAGATATGGTTTATTTGCAAAAATTCAAAAAAATGCTCAAAAATTCAATTTTGGGGAAATATCCTTGGGTTTCTAACGAAATGATTATTTCTGATGGAAAATTCGAAAAAGAAAATATTTATCCTAAACTCTCAGAAACCGAGGATGAAATGAGAAGGCAAAAGAAGATCAATTTCCATTTTAAACCAAATGCAAACCAATCTGGAAATGAATGTGAAAATCAAGTCAAAAATGAAAAGAAGAATTTAATCAAACTAAATGAAAAAATTAAAACAAAAATCATTGACCAAACAGATAAATTATTGAAAGTTCAAGAACAAATCAAACAAATTCAAAAGCCAAATGCAAAAAGAAGAAATATTTCCCTTTCCAAAAAATGTGAAGTCATTTCCAAAACCAAGAGAATACAAGGAATATTCCAACTTGCAGATAATTCAATCAATTTTTTTGAAGAACTTAATTTAAAGAAAGAAAAGGAAAAGAACTATTTGTGGAATCTTGAAATGATCAAATCGATTCATAAACGAAGACTTGCTTTCAAGCATTCCGCATTAGAAATATTTTTTGGAAACAACAGAAAATGCATATTTTTCAATTTTGAAACAATGGAAGAAAGAAATGAAATTTACGATGATATTCTCAAACAGAAATTCGTAAATATTGATTTAACCAAATATAATTATTCTGGAAATGAGCCAACAAAGTGGATTGAAAAATCCCAAATGACAAAAAAATGGAAAGAAAGAAAAATATCAAATTTTGAATATCTTATGTATTTAAACACAATATCAGGAAGAACGTACCAAGATCTTTCGCAATATCCAATTTTCCCATGGATCATTTCGGATTATGAATCTGAAAAAATAGATCTTAATAATCCGAAAATATTTCGGAAATTATCTCAACCTGTTGGATTACTGAATAATAAAGTTATTGTTTATTTTGAAAAGTACGAAATCGATGGGAAAGAAAAAGAATTTGATTTCAATTACAAGCAAATGTATTCTAATCCAGAACTTGTTTCATCTTATTTGATTAGATTAGAACCATTTAAAGCAATTTGCTTGAAAGAAAAGTATCCCATTTTCAAATCAATTCCAGAAACATGGAAAGCAATCAAAGAAAACGCTTTTATTGGAGAACTTATCCCAGAATTTTTCCATTTACCCGATTTTCTAAGAAAACCAGTAATATTTGAAAATGAAAATGAAATTTCCAGTGTTGAACTTCCAAAATGGGCTAAAACACCAGAAGAATTTATTCAAATGCATAAAGAAGCACTTGAATCGGAATATGTTTCAGAGCATCTTAATGAATGGATTGATTTGATATTTGGATATAAGCAAAGAGGAAAAGAAGCTAAACAATCATATAATTTATTCCATCCAAGTTCATATGAAGAAAATATAAATTTTTTAAATTTAGAAGAAGAAAAAACCAAAAAAGAAATCCCAATCAAAGGACAAATACCGATTCAACTATTTACAACAAAACACCCAAAAAGATTTTCAAAAGAAGAAATTCAACAAAAAAATTCTTCAATTTTTAATTTATTTGAGTGGAAAAATATTTTGTTCCCAAACGAGCAATTTAATTTAAAAAGTCAGCATTTCAGCATAAGTGAAAATGCAATAATATTCATTCATTATCGGGAAGTGAAAGATATCGCTTTTGCTCAAAATTACGATCAAATAATTACCTTTGATCAAGAAAGAATGATTGGGAATCACAAATTTGATTTAATTGATTCTAATCCAAAAAAAGTGAACTTTTCTTTTGCGATTGACGAAAAAATGAAGGAGCAAATTGGAGTTGCGTTTTCGCAAGATTTCAAGAATTTCCAAGGATGCTTTGCAATTGATAAAACTGCGGATCATTTGTTTTGCTGCGGATTTTGTGATAATACGTTCAAAACATTTAAAATGGAAAATTACAAAATGATTCAAAGTGTCTCAAAACATAAAGATACTGTGAATTGCTTAGCACTTGACTGGAAATATATTGTTACAGGATCAAAAGATACAAGAGTGATTGTTTGGGAATTTGATTTCAAAGAAAGAAAAGTGAAAGAAAATCCAAAGCACATCTTTTTTGAACATGAAAAGGAAGTGAAAAGTGTTGCGATATCAATTGAGTATGATGCTATTCTAAGCGGATCTATTGATGGGAAGTTAATCTTCCATTCACTGCATAAAGGGAAATGCATTCAATCAATAGTTTTTTCCGATAAACAACCAATTTCTATTATTAAAATTTCCAAAGAAGGAAATATTATCACATTTTCAGACAATTCCGCCAAGTTGAGATTATTTACAATCAATGGATATTTGATTCAAGAAGTTAAATGCTTGCAAAATATTTATTCCATTTCTATTACCCAAGATTCAAATTTCATTTTTTTAGGTGGAGAAAAAGGGATTCTTGAAATTAGGAAATTATTTGATTTAAAAACAATCCAAAATTTTGATATAAAAGAAACAATTTATTCCACTTCAATTATTGATAATAATTTTTTAATTGTTCTTGGATTAGAAAATGGAGAATTAAATATCGCGAATTTTATTTAAATGATAAATAATTATAATTTATTTATTTTTATTTATTTTAATTTAAAATAATATAAAATGAGAAATTTAACTTTTATTTTGATCAAATTGGAAATTATTATTAATTAAATTAAAAAATTTTCCAAAAAGAAAAGAATAAAATTAAAATTAATTTAAGAATCTCTCTTTTTTTCAATTTAAAATAAAAACTAAAACAATGAATCAATTAATAATAAAAATAGGAAAAATATTTAATAAATTTTTAAATGATTTAATGTTGTTTTTTCTTATTTTGATCAAAAAAAAAAATGAAGATAAAAGAAAAAAAATTTTTTGTTTAATTTTCATTTTTTTTTATTCAAAGTTCTTATTTGAATTTGAATTTAAATTTAATTTTTAAGTAAATATTTAATTATTTTGGACTTACTTACTTATTTTAATTTTAATTTTAATTTTTTCCACAAAAAAAAAAACAAAATAATAGGGAAAAAATGAAAAATAAATTGATTCTTTTTGTTTGTTTTACTTCTTTTCTTTTGTTAGTTCAATCAAATGTTCAAATTGATAAAGTATTCACATTTCCATTTTCACTATATTCTCCTGTTAATATTTTGATTGATAATGATGAAGGATTTGTTTATGTTATTGATGAAACGGGTATAGCCTCAACACCAGATTCTTTCTTATTCAAATTTGATATGAATACTCTTGAATTTATTAATACTATTGATTTAGGAATTATAAGTGCTGAAGGAGCAGTTATTGATACAGTGAATAAATTTGTTTATGTTGCATCAGATGATAATCCACTAGTCCAAATTTCCAAAGTTGATTTGAAAAAATTTGAAGTTGATGATATTCTCACATTAGATGTTAATGTTCAATATGGGGCTTGGATAGGTCAAATTGATATTGTGAATCAAAAAGCTTATTTTGGTTGTGATTCTCCTCCTGTTCTTGTTAAAATTGATTTAACTACATTTACTCAAGAAGCAAATTTATCTCTTTCTGAATATTATTTTGAAACTCTTATGATTGATATTCCAAATGGATTATTATATGCTTCAATAACACCTGACTCAGAAGTTAATCAAACATTGTATAAAATTGATTTATCAACTTTTAGTGTGATTGATACTCTTTTCTTCAATTCTTCAAATGAAGTACCTATGTATTATGGAGAAATTGATTATTCAACACAAAAAATGTATTTAGGTACATATCAATCACAAGCCTATGCGGTAATAGTTGATTTGATAAATTTCGCAAAACAAGATGTTGTTAATCTTACAAATTTGAAATATATTTCAGGAGTTGGGATTGATGAAACTAATGAATTTGGTTATTTTATTGATTCTCAGGGAGTTATGGCCAAAATGGATTTAACAAATAACTCAATAATTGATACATTGAATACTATTAGTGATGGTTCTCATGTCCAATCAGTTGCTTTTGATATTGAAATTGAAAAAGTTTATATTATAACGGATAATCCTGAATTAATTGAAGTTGATTTATCTTTATTCCAAGTTGAAAATACCTCAATGCTACAAGATTATTCATATCCTATTTTACTTCTTATTGATGAATCTAATCAAATTGCTTATTTTGAATTTTATATTTCTAGTAATTATTCTATTATCAAATTTGATCTTGAATCACTCACAATTATTGATTATCTGAATATAAGTGATGAATGTGATTATGGAGAAATTGATACATTAAATGGATTTCTTTATTTGTTTCCAACTTCTTCAAATGGATTGAATATTGGAAAATTAAGATTATTAAATTTTTCATTTGAAGGATTTAATCAAATTCATGATAATGGAGCAATTATGGCAATAACATTTGATGAACAAAAAGGAATTCTTTATGTTGGATATTTAAATAAAAGTAATTCAAATTATGAAATTATTCAAGTTAATGTTACTGATTTAACAATAATTGATAATTCAAACTTTGGAAATGAAACAGATTTCCTTAATATTAATATTGATACTTCAAATGAATATCTTTATTCACTTTATTCAAACACTTCTGATTCCAATTATTATCTTTCCAAAATTGATTCATCTAATATGAATATTATTGATAATTTAAATTTTGAAAGTTTATTTTTTAAATATTTTTTTGAAAAGACTTTCCAATATTTCTATTTCCAAAATTCAACCAATAATCTCATTCCAAGAGTTGATTTAACTAATATGATAATTATGAATGATTCATTAAATGTTACTTCATTTAGTTTGATTCCAAATTATTTTGAATTAAATGATGATTCAATTTATTTGATAGGTACAAATTCTACTTCTAGTGATCAATTAGTTAATATTCTTGAAGTTGAATTAAGTTCAAATCAATTAATTTCAAACATTTCAACAGAATATTCTTGGCAAAGTTTAATTATTGAATATGATTCATCAAAATCAAGATTTTATCTTTTAAATTCTGGTCAACAACCTTATTCCTTATATAAAATTCAACAACCAACACCAACTCCAACTCCAAAACCTTCTTCAAGTCAACAAATTCTTTTTTCAATTTTTATTTTAGGAATAACAATAATTTTGGGATTATTTTAATTGGATTTTTTCTTCAATTCTTTCTTTCTTTTTTTCTTCAATTCTTTCTTTCTTTCTTTCTTTCTTTCTTTCTTTCTTTCTTTCTTTCTTTCTTTCTTTCTTTCCAAAAAAATAAAAATAATCCCAAATCAAATTTAAATTTTTAATTTTTCATTTTAATTCCAAAATTCTAAATCTAAATCTAAATATAAATTCAAAGAAGAATTTAATTGATTTGATTTTTATGTTTAATTTTTATGTTTTATTTTTGAAATCCATAAGTTTATTCGGTAAAAATTAAATTAAATGAAAAAAATATAAAATTTTAAATAATTTTTTTTTTCACTCTTACAAGAATCTTTTGATGATTTTTTTCATAGCTAACATTACAAAGTAATGTGGGGGAATGATGTTTGAATACCAAACTTATTCCCTTCTTTCTATTTATTTTTATTTTTAATTTATTTAATTTTATATTTATTTAATTGTTTTTTGAATTAATAAAATAAAAAAGTGGAATAAAAAATTTATTTTATTTTTTCTTTTATTTTTAATTTTATTTTTATTTTTATTTTTATATTTATTTTTGTTTTTGTGTTTTTGAATTAATAAAATAAAAAGTGGAATAAAAATTTATTTTTATTTTTATTTTCTTTTGTTTTTTCCATTTAATTTTTCTTTAATTTTTTTTTTTTTTTTAAAAATAATATAAAATGAAAAAAAAAAATAATTTTTTTTGTTTTTCATAATATTTATTAAAATTGAATTTAAATTTATTTAATTAAAATTTTTTATTTATATTAAAAGATTTTTTCCATTTAAAAATAAATAACAACAAGAAAAATTTTTTCTTTTTCTTCCTTTTTCTTTTGAAAATTAAAATTGAAAATTAAAATTGAAAATTGAAATCAAATTGAAAATAAATTGAAAATTAGGGTTATTTTTTAATTGAAATAATTTGAAATTTGATCAAATAAATTAATAATAAAATTAAATAAAAATAATTTGCTTTTTGATTAATCTTAAATTAAGATCAAAATAAAAAATTTTTAGGGTTATTTTTGAAAATTAATTAATAAAGAAATAAATGATAAAAAATGTATAATGAATGTTTAAATGATTTGTTGTTTTTTTTTTGCCATCTTGATCTACAAAAAAAAAATGAAGATAAAAGAAAAAAAAATTTTTTTTTGATTTTCATTTCTTTTTAATCAAATTTATTATTTGATTTTAAATTTAATTTTAAGTAAATATTTAATTATTTTGGATTTACTTACTTAATTATTTTGGATTTAATAATTTTTTAACTTTTTTTTCCACAAAAAAAACAAAATAATAGGAAAAATGAAAAGTAAATTGATTCTTTTTGTTTGTTTTACTTCTTTTCTTTTGTTGGTTCAATCAAATGTTCAAATTGAAGAAGTATTCACATTTCCAATCTCATTATATTCTCCTTATAATATTTTGGTTGATAGTGATGAAGGATTTGTTTATGTTGTTGATCAAATGGGCATGTCTATACCAGATTCTTTCTTATTCAAATTTGATATGAATACTTTTGAATTTATTGATGCTATTGATTTAGGAATTAAAGGTGCTGAAGGAGCAGTTATTGATACAGTGAATAAATTTGTTTATGCTGCATCAGATTATAATCCACCAGTTCAAATTTCCAAAGTTGATTTGAAAAAATTTGAAGTTGTTGATATTCTCACATTAGATATTGATGTTCAATATGGAGCTTCGATAGGTCAAATTGATATTGTGAATCAAAAAGCTTATTTTGGTTGTGATTCTCCTCCTGTTGTTGTTAAAATTGATTTAACTACATTTACTCAAGAAACAAATTTATCTCTTTCTGAAGATTGGTTTGATACTCTTATGATTGATATTCCAAATGGATTCTTATATGCTTCAACACAAAGTATTTCAACAGATAATTCAATATTGTACAAAATTGCTTTATCGAATTTCAGTGTGATTGATAATATTGGATTCAATACTTTAAATGAAATGCCTATTTATTGTGGAGCAATTGATTATTCAACACAAAAAATGTATTTAGGTACAGGGCAATCACCACCTGATGTTGTTATAATTGATTTAACAAATTTCACAAAACAAGATGATGTTAATATTCCAACTTTGGAATATAGTTCAGGAATAGGAATTGATGAAACTAATGAATTTGGTTATTTGATTGATTATAATGGAGTTATGGCTAAAATGGATTTAACAAATAATTCAATAATTGATACATTGAATACTATTAGTGATGGTTCTTATGTTCAATCAGTAGTTTTTGATTTTGAAATTGAAAAAGCTTATATTACAACGAATAATCCTGAATTAATTGAAGTTGATTTATCTTTATTCCAAGTTGAAAAAACCATAATTCCACAAGATTATTCATATCCTGTGTTATTTCTTATTGATGAATCTAATCAAATTGGTTATTTTGAATTCTACATTTCTAATAATCCTTCTATCTTAAAATTTGATCTTCAATCACTTTCAATTATTGATTATTTGGATATCAGTCAGGAATGTGATTATGGAGAAATTGATACATTAAATGGATTTCTTTATTTGTTTCCAACTTCTTCAAATGGATTGAATATTGGAAAATTAAGATTATCAAATTTTTCATTTGAAGGATTTAATCAAATTCATGATAATGGACGAATTGAATCAATAACATTTGATGAACAAAAAGGAATTCTTTATTTTGGATATTTGAATAATGATATTTCAAATTATGAAATTATTCAAGTTAATGTTACTGATTTAACAATAATTAATAATTCAAATTTTGGAAGTCAAAATGCTATATTGGATATTAATATTGATACTTCAAATGAATATCTTTATTCACTTTATTCAAACAATTCTGATTACAATTATTATCTTTCCAAAATTAATTCATCCAATTTGAATATTATTGATAATTTAAATTTTGAAGATTCATTTACTGAATATTTTTTTGAAAAGACTTTCCAATATTTCTATTTCCAAAATAAAACCAATAATTTGATTTCAAGAGTTGATTTAACTAATATGATAATTATGAATGATTCATTAAATGTTACTTCATTCTATTTGACTTCAAATTATTTTGAATCAAATGATGATTCAATTTATTTGATAGGTTCAAATTCCAGTTCTAGTGATAATTTAGTTAATGTTCTTGAAGTTGAATTAAGTTCAAATCAATTAATTTCAAACGCAACATTAGAATATTCTTGGCAAAGTTTAATTATTGAAGATGATTCATCAAAATCAAGAATTTATCTTTTAAATTCTGATCAAGAACCTTATTACTTATATGAAATTCAACAACCAACACCAACTCCAAAACCTTCTTCAAGTCAACAAATTCTTTTCTCAATTTTCATTTTAGGAATAACAATAATTTTGGGATTATTTTAATTGGATTTTTTCTTCAATTCTTTCTTTCTTTCTTTCTTCAATTCTTTCTTTCTTTCTTTCTTTCTTTCTTTCTTTCTTTCTTTTCTTTCTTTCTTTCTTTCTTTCTTTCTTTCCAAAAAAATAAAAATAATCCCAAATCAAATTTAAATTTTTAATTTTTCATTTTTAATTTTTCATTTTAATTTTAATTCCAAAATCTAAATCTAAATCTAAATATAAATTCAAAGAAGAATTTAATTGATTTGATTTTATGTTTAATTTTTATGTTTTATTTTTGAAATCCATAAGTTTATTCGGTAAAAATTAAATTAAATGAAAAAAATATAAAAATTTAAATAATTTTTTTTTTCACTCTTACAAGAATCTTTTGATGATTTTTTTCATAGCTAACATTACAAAGTAATGTGGGGGAATGATGTTTGAATACCAAACTTATTCCCTTCTTTCTATTTATTTTTATTTTTAATTTATTTAATTTTGTTTTTTGTTTTTTGAATTAATAAAATAAAAAAGTGGAATAAAAAATTATTTTCTTTTTTCTTTTATTTTTAATTTTATATTTATTTTTAATTTAAAAAGTTATTTAATTGTTTTTGTTTTTCTATTTATTTTTATTTAAAAGTATTTAAAAATTTATTTTATTTTTCTTTTCTTTTGTTTTGTTTTATTTTTGATTTATTTTATATTTAATTTTGTTTTTGTTTTTTGAATTAATAAAATAAAAAAGTGGAATAAAAATTTATTTTTTTTTTTTCTTTTGTTTTATTTTTTCTTTAAAATAAAATAATAATTGATTTTAATTTATATTTTAATTTAAAATAATATAAAATGAGAAATTTAACTTTTATTTTGATCAAATTGGAAATTATTATTAATTAAATTAAAAAAATTTTCTAAAAAGAAAAGAATAAAACTAAAATTAACTTTTTAAACTAATTTTCTTAAATAAAAATTAAAATTAATTTAAGAATCTGATTATTTTCAATTTAAAATAAAAATTGAAACAATGAAATAATAAAGAAAATAAAAATAGGAAAAATCTTTAATAAATATTTAAATGATTTAATGTTGATTTTTTTGCCATTTTGATCAAAAAAAAATGAAGATAAAAGAAAAAAAAATTTTTTCGTTTGATTTTCATTTCTTTTTAATCAAATTTCTTATTTGATTTTAAATTTAATTTTAAGTAAATATTTAATTATTTTGGATTTACTTACTTAATTATTTTAATTTTAATAATTTTTTTACTTTTTTTTCCACAAAAAAAACAAAATAATAAGGAAAAATGAAAAATAAATTGATTCTTTTTGTTTGTTTTACTTCTTTTATTTTGTTAGTTCAATCAAATGTTCAAATTGAAGAAGTATTCACATTTCCATTTTCACTATATTCTCCTGTTAATATTTTGATTGATAATGATGAAGGATTTGTTTATGTTATTGATCAAATGGATACAACCTCTACACCAGATTCTTTTTTATTCAAATTTGATATGAATACTCTTGAATTTATTAATGCTCTTGATTTAGGAATTGAAGATGCTGAAGGAGCAGTTATTGATACAGTGAATAAATTTGTTTATGTTGGAACATATAATAGTCCACCAGTTCAAATTTCCAAAGTTGATTTGAAAAAATTTGAAGTTGATGATATTCTCACATTAGATGTTAATGTTCAAACTGGAGCTTGGATAGGTCAAATTGATATTGTGAATCAAAAAGCTTATTTTGGTTGTGATTCTCCTCCTTTTGTTGTTAAAATTGATTTAACTACATTTACTCAAGAAGCAAATTTATCTCTTTCTGAATATTATTTTGAAACTCTTATGATTGATATTCCAAATGGATTATTATATGCCTCAATAACACCTGACTCAGAAGTTAATCAAACATTGTATAAAATTGATTTATCAACTTTTAGTGTGATTGATACTCTTTTCTTCAATTCTTCAAATGATACTGAAATGTATTATGGAGAAATTGATTATTCAACACAAAAAATGTATTTAGGTACATCACAAGCCTATGCAGTAATAGTTGATTTGATAAATTTCGCAAAACAAGATGTTGTTAATCTTACAAATTTGAAATATATTTCAGGAGTTGGGATTGATGAAACTAATGAATTTGGTTATTTTATTGATTATAAGGGAGTTATGGCTAAAATGGATTTAACAAATAACTCAATAATTGATACATTGAATACTATTAGTGATGGTTCTTATGTTGATTCAGTTGCTTTTGATATTGAAACTGAAAAAGCTTATATTGCAACGTATAATCAAACAGTTATTGAAGTTGATTTATCTTTATTCCAAGTTGAAAATACCTCAATGCTACAAGATTATTCAAATCCTGATTTACTTCTTATTGATGAATCTAATCAAATTGGTTATTTTGAATTTTATATTTCTAATAATTATTCTATTATCAAATTTGATCTTGAATCACTCACAATTATTGATTATCTGAATATAAGTAATGAATGTGATTATGGAGAAATTGATACATTAAATGGATTTCTTTATTTGTTTCCAACTTCTTCAAATGGATTGAATATTGGAAAATTAAGATTATCAAATTTTTCATTTGAAGGATTTAATCAACTTAATAATAATTTATCAATTCAATCAATAACATTTGATGAACAAAAAGGAATTCTTTATTTTGGATATTTGAATAAAAATAATTTAAATTATGGAATAATTCAAGTTAATGTTTCTGATTTAACAATAATTGATAATTCAAGCTTTGGAAATGAAACAGGTATCTTTGATATTAATATTGATACTTCAAATGAATATCTTTATTCACTTTATAACAATAATTCTGATTCCAATTATTATCTTTCCAAAATTGATTCATCTAATATGAATATTATTGATAATTTAAATTTTGAAAGTTCATTTATTGAATATTTTTTTGAAAAGACTTTCCAATATTTCTATTTCCAAAATTCAACCAATAATCTCATTTCAAGAGTTGATTTAACTAATATGATAATTATGAATGATTCATTAAATGTTACTTCATTTTACTTATATCCAAATTATTTTGAATTAAATGATGGTTCAATTTATTTGATAGGTACATATTCTACTTCTGGTGATCAATTAGTTAATATTCTTGAAGTTGAATTAAGTTCAAATCAATTAATTTCAAACATTTCAACAGAATATTCTTGGCAAAGTTTGATTAGTGAATATGATTCATCAAAATCAATAGTTTATCTTTTAAATTCTGAACAAGAACCTTATTCCTTATATGAAATTCAACAACCAACACCAACTCCAACTCCAAAACCTTCTTCAAGTCAACAAATTCTTTTTTCAATTTTCATTTTAGGAATAACAATAATTTTGGGATTATTTTAATTGGATTTTTTCTTCAATTCTTTCTTTCTTTCTTTCTTTCTTTCTTTCTTTCTTTCTTCCCAAAAAAATAAAAATAATCCCAAATCAAATTTAAATTGTTTTTATTTTTGTTTTTGTTTTGTTTTTGTTTTTGTTTTTGTTTTGAGTTTGAATTAAAATTTTGATTGTGAAATTGATAATCAAATCAATCTCAATTTATCCTTTTTCTGTGGATAAATGAAGGTCCATTTTCTTCGTATTCATCTTTCAAAATCCAACTATTTTCGGAATTTGGGAGTGTAGATAAAATTGAACCACCCAGCCAACCAGAATACTGTCTTTGAGGAGAAGCAATAACATTAATTACCTTATTGGGAGCTAATTTAGAAATTTCTTTTTGAATTCTCTCTCCAATTCCTGGAAACATTGAAGATTCTCCTGAAACAACAATATTTGCAAACAAATCGTCTCTTTGCTCCTGAAAAGCTCGATTGATGACTTTATTAATCATTTCATGGATTCCAATTTCTTCTCTTCCAATCAAAGAAGGTTTGAATAATGACTCTGCACATCTAAATTTTTCATTTCCAATTTCAATCACTTTTCCATCAGGTAATTCATAATTGCTTTCAGACAAAGTTTTTTGGTTTGAGAATTCCATTTCTTCATCAAAATCATAAGCCACATAACATAAATTTTCTTTTATATCTTGTGAAATTTCTTTTTCATCAGAAGAAAGAAAAGAATATCCTTGATCTTTCAGCATTTTCAGTAAATAATCACTTAAATGATTCCCTCCAAAATCAAACCAAAGACTTGAATAAGGCAAACTATATCCTTGATAAATTGAATCAAAAAAGCAATTAAGCTCTCCAATTTCAACAGCTATTCCAGTAGTTTTTTTTGATTGAAAAAGTGATAAAACTGTTCGACTCTCACTCAAATAACCTGGAACACGAAATGACTCAAACATAACTTCACAGTTTTTCTCCCTTACCATTTTGGGATTTAAAGGGTTTTCTACAAGAAAAACAGGATATTCTTCAGGATCAACTTTCAATTCATTAAAAAAGACATGATGCAGTATTTTTTCAATATCATCCCAATTTATTTCTGATCTTGATTTGATGGGTGATGTGATTGTTAATAGTTCCTTTTTTGTTTGTGCTTCATTTCCTATGTAAACATCTACTTTTTCATCAATATCCATATTATCTGTTATTTTGGATCTCCCAATTATCGTTGGAAAAATCGTTTTTGGTTTCTCTTCTCCGCCAAATCCTGCTTTTGTTCTTCTTGCATCAATATCAATTATAATTTTTTTTAAATGCTTTTTCATTTTAAAAGGTTTTTGATTTTTGAAAGAAAAATGAAAAAAAATTTGATTATTTTTTTTTTATTGATTTGATTAAGAACTTTTTTTCTTAATTTGGATTTTTTAAGTTTTGAAAAGATTTCTTAAATTTTTTAAAGATTTTTTAATGTTTTCTTTCCCCAATCTTGTATATCTTGGTTTCTTGTAAAATTTCTCATGGCTTGTTTAATTAATGTTGCTCCATATAATTTTTTGATTTCCACTTTATACTCTAAATTTATTTGAAAAGATTTTTTACATTAAATTAAAATGAATTAAATTTAAATTAATTTTTTTATACCTTTATTCAAAGAAATATTGTATAAAATCCAACACCCAAATTTTTGAATATCTTGTTGATTTTTAAAGCTATTCATTGCTTTTAATATTGCCTGTAATCCATTCAATTCTATAATTTGTTTTTTGGTTTCTTTTTTTTTTTTTTATGAATAAATAAATCGAAAATGATCTAAATAAATAAATAAATAAATAAATACCATCATTCTCAACTAAATTGGATAAAATTTTGGAACCTCTAATTTGGATATTTTGACTATGAGGAAAGAAATTCATTGATTTGATAATTAACCCAATTCCATTCATTTCGCAAACTTTGATTTGATTACCTGATTAAATAATATCAGAAAAAAATTAAATGAGCATTGAATATTATTTTTAAGCAATATTTTTTACTTTTATCATCATCAGTAAGATTGGATATAAGCTCACATCCTTTATATTGAATATTTTGATTATTCGGAAAATCATGCATTGCTTGAATAATAATTTCGATTCCATTCATTTCTTCAATTTTGATTTGATTTTCTAAATTTAAATTTAAAATTTAAATTTAAAATTTAATTCAAATTTTTTTGTTGTTTTTTTTTTTTACCTTTTTCATAAGAAATATTGGCTAAAGTTCGAAATCCATTGTTTTGGATTTTTTCACTATTTGGGAAATTTAGCATTGCTTTAATAATTTTTTCAATTCCATATGCTTCTCGAATTCTAATTTGACTTTCTAAATAAAAATAATAAAAATAATTTTCAGAAATTTCACTTTATTTCTTTGGTTTTTAAATTATTTGATAATGGTTTACCCTTATCAAAAGAAAGATTGCATAAAGCTCCAGATCCTTTAATTTGAATTTGTTCATTATATGGAAAATTCATCATTGCTTTGATAATTTTTTCAATTCCATTTAATTCTCCAATTTCAGTTTTGCTTTCTATTTTTATTGTTTATTTTATTATATTTTTAGATTTATTCATATTTTATTTTTTTTACCTTTATCAAGAGAAAGATTTGATAAAACTTCACATCCTTTAAATTGGATAACTTCATTAGTTGAGAAATTCATCATTCCTTGTATAATTGGAGGGATTCCATTTAATTTTCTGATTTCAATTTGCTTGTCTATTTAATTAAATTTGATTTAAATTTAATTTGGTTTAATTTTGAAATAAAATTTACCATTATCTTCAGAAAGAAGAAATAAAATTTCAAATGCATCATTTTGAATTTCTGGATTATCGGGAAAATTTTTCATTGCTTTAATAATTAAATCAATTGCAGGTAAATTTGTGATTTTTCCTTGATTTTCTTTGAATTTAATAAAATAAATAAATATGAATAAATATTTTTTTTTTGGAATTTTGAATTTACTTCTATCAATAGAAATATTAAACAAAGTTCCACATCCCCATTTTTGGATTTCTGCATTATTTGGGAAATTTTCCATTACTGTAATAATTTCTTGGATTCCATTTTGATCTTTTATTCTGATTTGGTTTTCTATAATTTTAAAGAAATTAAATCAATCTGAAAAAAAAATAAAATGAATTTTATTTTTAAATTTTACCTAGATAAAAAGAAATACTAAATAAAATTATAAATCCCATTTTTTGGATTTCTTCATTATAAAGGAAATTTTTCATTGCTTGAAGAATTGCACGAATCCCATGAATTTCTCCAATTTTGATTTTGCTTTCTAATTAAAAAGAAAAGAAGAGAAGAAGGAGATAATTTTTGATTTAATCATTTTGTTCATTTCACTTCATTTGGAGATAATTTTACCATTATCAAAAGAAATATTGGATAAAGCTACACATCCACTATATTGAATAGTTTCGTTATATTGGAAATTAATCATTGCTTGAATAATTGCTTCAATTCCATTCATTTCCCTAATTCTCATTTGATTCTCTAAATTTTGTTTTTTTTTTATTTAATGTAAATTAATCAAAAATTTTTTTTAATTTTCATTTTATTTACTTACCAGTATCAAGAGCAATATGAGACAAACTTTCACATCCTTTGTTTTGAATTTCTGCATTGTTTGGGAAAGTAATCATTGCCCTAATAATTACTTCAATTCCATTTAATTTTCGAACTTCAATTTGGTTTTCTAATTCAAATAAAATCAAATCCAAAAAAAAAATAATTTTAATTTTTGATTTAATCATTTTGTTCATTTCACTTCATTTGATGATAATTTTACCTTTTTCAAAAGAAAGGTTATATAAAGCTCCACATCCATTATATTGAATATCTTCATTGTTGGGGTAGTTGGTCATTGCTTGAATAATTGGTTGAATTCCATTTAATTCTCTAATTTTGATCTTGTTGTCTAAATAATATTGATTTTAATTTTGATTTTTAATCAATTTTTTGTTTTATTTTTTTTGATTGTTCTATTTGAAAAAATATTTTACATTCATCAATAGCAAGATTGTATAAGCTTTCACATCCATTTTCCTGAATAATTTCATGATCGGGAAAACTAGTCATTGAATGAACAATTGCTTCAATTCCATTTAATTCTCTAATTGTAAATTGGTTTGCTATTTCCAGAAAAAATAAAAAATCAATCAATAATTTTTGCAATTGATTTATAAGTTTGTTTACCTTGATCAAAAGAAAGATTTGCTAAAGCTAAACACCCACTATTTTGAATAATTTCATTGTTTGGGAAATTGATTATTGCTTTTATAATCGGTTCAATTCCATTTAAATCTCCGATTTTGGTTTTGTTTTCTAAATAAAAAGGGTTTTCGATAATGATTATTTTTTCCCAATTCATTTTTCATTTATTGATATGCTTATTTTACCTTTATCAATTGAAATATGAGATAAAATTCCACATCCTTTATATTGAATTTGTTCATTGTTTGGGAAATTCGTCATTGTTTTGCTAATTTGATCAACTCCATTCACGATATTGATTAAATATGCATTGTCTAAATCTGGTTCAAAAGAAAAAAAAAGCAATCGAAATTATTTTTTGATTTGTTCATTTTTTGATTTCATTAATTAATTTACCATTATTAGAAGATAAATCAAACAAAACTCCAAGTCCATCATTTTGGATTTCTTCTATATCTGGGAAATTGTTTATTGCTTGAATAATTGGATCGATAACGGACAAATCTGCCAATTTTTCTTGATTTTCTTTGGATTCAATTTAATCAATTAATTTTTTTTGGAATTTTTTTTTTTTTTGGAATTTTTTTGATATTACTTTTATCAATAGAAATATTAAATAAAGTTCCACACGCCCATTTTTGCACTTCTGGATTATTTGCGAAACGATTCATGGATTGGATGATATCTTGAACTGCTTTTAATTCCAGAATTTTCGTTTGATTTTCTATAATTTGAAAAACAAATTTAAATTTTTTTAATCCAAATCAAAATTTTAATTAATTTTAATTTACCCTTCACAAAAGAAAGATTAAATAAAGCTAAACACCCTTCACTTCGTAATTGTGGAGTGGAAAACACAGATCTCAATGCTTCTTGGATTGCTTGAATTCCATTTAATTCCCCAATTTTGATTTTGTTGTCTAATTCAAATTGAAATTAAAATAAAAAAAATTAATCAATTCCAAATTTATTTCATAATAATTTTACCATTATCAAAAGAAAGATTAGATAAAGCTACGCATCCCATATAAAGAATAGCTTCATTCCAAATAAAAGTCATCATTGCTTGAATAATTGGTTGAATTCCATTTAATTCCCTAATTTTGATTTTATTTTCTAAAAATAAAAATAAATTAAATAATTTTATTTATTTTTATTTTTAATCTTAAATTACCATTATCAATAGAAATATGAGATAAACTTTCACATCCTTTGTTTTGAATTTCTTTATTATTTGGAAAATTAATCATTGCTTTAATAATTGGTTCAATTCCATTTAATTCTCTAATTTTGATTTGATTTTCTAAATAAAAAGAAATTAAATAATTTGGAATTTATTTTTATTTTTAATTTTAATCTTAAATTACCATTATTGAGAGAAAGATTAGATAAAGCTTCACATCCTTTATACTGAATATTTTCATTATTTGAAGAAATTAATCATTGTTTTAATAATTGGTTCAATTCCATTTAATTCTCTAATTTTGGTTTGATTTTCTAAAGAAATTTTTTTAATAATTTAATTTTAATCTTAATTTTGAGTTTACCATTATCAAGAGAAAGATTAGATAAAGCTTTACATCCTTTATACTGAATATTTTCATTATTTGGAAAATTAATCATTGCTTTAATAATTGATTCAATTCCATTTAATTCTCTAATTTTGATTTGATTTTCTAAATAAAAAAGAAATTAAATAATTTGGAATTTATATTTATTTTTAATTTTAATTTTAAATTACCATTATCAAAAGAAAGATTAGATAAAGCTTCACATCCTTTATACTGAATATTTTCATTATTTGAGAAATTAATCATTGTTTTAATAATTGGTTCAATTCCATTTAATTCTCTAATTTTGATTTGATTTTCTAAAGAAATTTTTTTAATAATTTTACATTTTACATTTTAATTTTAAACTTAAATTACCATTATCAAGAGAAAGATTAGATAAAGCTTCACATCCATTATTTTGAATATTTTCATTATTGGAGAAATTAATCACTGTTTGAATAATTGGTTCAATTCCATTTAATTCTCTAATTTTGATTTGATTTTCTAAATAAAAAGAAATTAAATAATTTTACATTTTACATTTTACATTTTAATTTTAATTTTACTTTTATCAAGTGCAATATTAGATAAAGCTCCACAACTTTCGAATAGAATATTTTCATCTTTTGGAAAATTAATCATTGCATTAATAATTGGTTTTATTCCTTTTAATTTTCTAATTTCAATTTGATTTTCTATTTGTAATTTTTTAAATCAATTTTTTAAATCAATTTTTTAAATCAATTTTTTAAATCAATTTTTTAATTTACCTTTATTAAATGAGAAACTATTTAAAAAACGAATTCCTTGATATTGAATATTTAAATTATTTGGGAAATTAATCATTGCATTAATAATTGGTTCAATTCCTTTCATTTCTTTAATTTCAACATTGCTTTCTATTATTTTTTTAATTTAAAATTTTAATTTGAATTTGAATTTGAATTTTAATTTTAATTTTAATAAAATTACCTGAATCAAGAGCAATATTAGCTAAAACTGAAATTGATTTTTCTTGAATAACTTGATTATTTGGAAAGTTATTGATTGCTTTAAGAATAATGAGAATTCCTTGTAATTTTGCAATTTCTATTCCTTTTTGTTTTTGTGTTTCTATTTTTTATTATTTAAAAAAATTTGATCAAAAATTTGAATCAAAAAAAAAAAGGAAAAAGGAAAAAGGAAAAAGAATAATTTACCTTTATTTCCTGTTGAAATTTTTTGTAAAGCAAAACAACCATTTTGTTGGATTTTTTCATTTTTTGGAAATTGATTGATTGAATCGATAATTTGTTGAATTGAAATTGATTCTAAATTATTTTTAGAAAAAGAATAAAAGAAAATAAAAGAAAGAAAGAAAGAAAGAAAGAATTTTTATTAATTATAAAAATTGAAATACTTTGATTTTCGTTTTCTTTTTGATTTAAAAATGATTCCAAAAAATTTTCTGTTTTTTTTTCTTTTTCTGTTCCTTTTTTTGGAGAATAATTGCTTTGGGAAATATTTGATAAATTTTGTTGAAGTTGTTTAATTTGTTCATCTTTTTCATCTAGTCTTAATTTTTGATGTTTCATTTCTTTATCTCTTTTATCCATTCTTTTTATAAGTTTTTGAATTTCTTGGTCTTTTTCATCCATTCTTTTTTGAAGTTGTTGAATTTGTTTTTGTAATTCTTCCATTAGTTTTTCTTTTTAAAAAAAATTTTCAAAATAAAAAAGGGAAAGAAAGTAGAAAAAAAAAATGAAAAATGAAAGTGAAAGAAAAAAAAATTTTTTTTTTGAATTTCTTTTTTAATTAAATTTCCTTTTAAATTATTATTAAATTATTAATTAAATTTATTATTAAATTTGTTATTAAATTTGTTATTAAATTTGTTATTAAATTTATTATTAAATTTATTATTAAATTTATTATTAAATTTATTATTAAATTTGTTATTAAATTTGTTATTAAAATTATTATTAAAATTATTATTAAATTTGTTATTAAATTTATTATTAAAATTATTATTAAAATTATTATTAAAATTATTATTAAATTTATTATTAAATTTGTTATTAAATTATTAAATTATTAAATTATTAAATTAAATTTCTTAATTAATTTGTTATTAAATTATTAAATTAATTTCTTATTAAATTCTTAATTAAATTGAATTTAAATTTTTCCTTCCAATTTCAGTTTCTCATATAAAAATAAAGAGCATAAAGTTTTTGAATCAGAAGTAAGTTTCCACATCTCATCAAAAGGGACAATTTTCAAAGTAATAGTTTCACCTTCATCAATCAAACCAGTACATTTATTATTCAATTCCAAAATTTTTTCCTTTGGCATTTCAACTTCATAAGCAAAAAGCCTAAGAAATTCATCACAACCACCAACACTTGGGAACATTCCTTTGTATTTATTGCCATAAGCCTTTTCAGTTAAGTCAATAAGATTCTTTTCCTGAATAACAATGCCAGTTTCTTCTTCCATTTCCTTAGCAGCAACACCAGAGAACTTACCAGAACCATCAAGCATTCCCGCAGGGATTTCCATAAAGCCATCTGATCCGATTGGTACTCTTGGCTGAACAGTGAACAATGAATAACGTTCGTTACCTGACTTTAGGATAACAAGTATACTTACTGCCCCCCCTCTAGCAAATACAATTCCCGGCACAAATTTGCCTTCTTTGTTTTTGATGTCAGCTTTGAATTTCATAAATCCAACTCGCTTTCCAAACATGTCTACACTTTGTATATGTACTCCGTGCACTACTAATTCGGTTTTCCCTATTTCTTTTGCCCAGTTAAGTATTAAATCGGATTTTAATGCTACTTCTAAATCAATTCCTGGTTCACTTGTTACTTTAATTTCTTTTTCTTTTATTGTTAATGACATTGTTTCTCTTTTTCTTTTCTTTTTCTTTTTTTGATTATTAAAAAAAAAATGAAAAAAATTTTTTTTGCTTTTTTTTATTTTTCATTTTTTTTTCTTTTTTTTAAATAATGAGTAAAGAAGGAATTCTTTTAAAATTAGATGGAAATAATAAATGGAAAAAGTTTTATTTTATTTTAAAAGATGGTTTTTTAAGTTATAAAAAAAACCAAAAAGTAAATAAATTGAATTAATCAAAACATAACATATAAAACACAACAAAACTTATTAATAAATTAATTTATAATTTAATTTATAATTTTATTTATAATTTTATTTATAATTTTAATTTATAATTTTATTTATAATTTTATTTATAATTTTATTTATAATTTAATTTATAATTTAATTTATAATTTAATTTATTATTTAATTTATAATTTAATTTATAATTTAATTTATAATTTTATTTATATTTTTATTTATAATTTTATTTATAATTTAATTTATAATTTAATTTATAATTTTATTTATAATTTTATTTATAATTTAATTTATAATTTTATTTATAATTTTATTTATAATTTTATTTATAATTTTATTTATAATTTAAATTTTATTTATAATTTTATTTATAATTTTATTTATAATTTTATTTATAATTTTATTTATAATTTTATTTATAATTTTATTTATAATTTTTTTATAATTTTATTTATAATTTTATTTATAATTTAATTTATAATTTAATTTATAATTTTATTTATAATTTTATTTATAATTTTATTTTATAATTTAATTTATAATTTATTTATAATTTTTATTTATAATTTAATTTATAATTTTAATTTATAATTTTTATTTATAATTTTATTTATAATTTTATTTATAATTTTTATTTATAATTTAATTTATAATTTTATTTATAATTTTATTTATAATTTAATTTATAATTTAATTTATAATTTTATTTATAATTTTATTTATAATTTAATTTATAATTTAATTTATAATTTTATTTATAATTTTATTTATAATTTTATTTATAATTTTATTTATAATTTTATTTATAATTTTATTTATAATTTTATTTATAATTTTATTTATAATTTTATTTATAATTTTATTTATAATTTTATTTATAATTTTAATTTATAATTTTATTTAATTTTTATTTATAATTTTATTTATAATTTTTATTTATAATTTTTATTTATAATTTTATTTATAATTTTATTTATAATTTTTATTTATAATTTAATTTATAATTTAATTTATAATTTTATTTATAATTTTAATTTATAATTTTGGCTTATAATTTTATTTATAATTTAATTTATAATTTTATTTATAATTTTATTTATAATTTTATTTATAATTTTTATTTATAATTTTTATTTATAATTTTATTTATAATTTTAATTTATAATTTTATTTATAATTTTATTTATAATTTTATTTATAATTTTTATTTATAATTTTATTTATTTTTTATTTTATAATTTTATTTATATTTTAATTTATAATTTAATTTATAATTTTATTTATAATTTTATTTATATAATTTTATTTATAATTTAATTTATAATTTAATTTATTTTTATTTTAATTTTATTTATAATTTAATTTATAATTTAATTTAATTTATAATTTATATTTATAATTTAATTTATAATTTTATTTATAATTTTATTTATAATTTAATTTATAATTTTATTTATAATTTTATTTATAATTTAATTTATAATTTTTATTTATATTTTTATTTATAATTTTATTTATAATTTTATTTATAATTTTATTTATAATTTTATTTATAATTTTAATTTATAATTTTTATTTATAATTTTATTTATAATTTTATTTATAATTTTTATTTATAATTTTATTTATAATTTTATTTATAATTTTATTTATAATTTTATTTATAATTTTTTTTATAATTTTATTTATAATTTTATTTATAATTTTAATTTATAATTTTATTTATAATTTTATTTATAATTTTATTTATAATTTTATTTATAATTTTAATTTATAATTTTATTTATAATTTTATTTTAATTTTTATTTTATAATTTTATTTATAATTTTATTTATAATTTTATTTATAATTTTATTTTATAATTTTATTTATAATTTTATTTATAATTTTATTTATAATTTTATTTATAATTTTTATTTATAATTTAATTTATAATTTTATTTATAATTTTTGTTTATAAATTTTAATTTATAATTTTATTTATATTTTTTATTTATAATTTTTATTTATAATTTTTATTTATAATTTTATTTTATAATTTATTTATAATTTTATTTATAATTTTATTTATAATTTTATTTATAATTTTATTTATAATTTTATTTATAATTTTATTTATATTTTTTTTATAATTTTATTTATAATTTTAATTTTATAATTTATTTATAATTTTTATTTATAATTTTATTTATAATTTTATTTATAATTTTTAATTTATAAATTTTATTTATAATTTTTATTTATAATTTTATTTATAATTTTTTTATAATTTTATTTATAATTTTATTTATAATTTTAATTTATAATTTATTTATAATTTTATTTATAATTTTTAATTTATAATTTTTAATTTATAATTTTATTTTATAATTTTATTTATAATTTAATTTATAAATTTATTTATAATTTTATTTATAATTTTATTTATTTTAATTTATAATTTTATTTATAATTTTATTTATAATTTTATTTATAATTTTATTTATAATTTTATTTATAATTTTATTTATAATTTTATTTATAATTTTAATTTATAATTTTTATTTATATTTTTATTTATAAATTTTATTTATAAATTTTATTTTTTTATTTATAATTTTATTTATAATTTTATTTATAATTTTATTTATAATTTTATTTATAATTTATTTATTTTATTTTATAATTTAATTTATAATTTAATTTATTATTTTATTTTATAATTTTATTTTTATTATTTTATTTATTAATTTTATTTATAATTTTATTTATAATTTTATTTATAATTTTATTTATAATTTTATTTATAATTTTTATTTTATAATTTTATTTATAATTTTATTTATAATTTTATTTATAATTTTATTTATAATTTTATTTATAATTTATTTATAATTTTATTTATAATTTTATTTATAATTTTATTTATAATTTTATTTATAATTTTATTTATAATTTTAATTTATAATTTTTGTTTATAATTTTTATTTATAATTTTTATTTATAAATTTTATTTATAATTTTATTTATAATTTTATTTATAATTTAATTTATAATTTTATTTATAATTTTAATTTATAATTTTAATTTTTATTTTTATAATTTTATTTATAATTTTATTTATAATTTTTATTTATAATTTTATAATTTTATTTATATTTTATTTATAATTTTTATTTATAATTTTATTTATAATTTTATTTAATTTATTTATAATTTTATTTATAATTTTTATTTATAATTTTATTTATAATTTTATTTATAATTTTGTTTTATTTATAATTTTATTTATAATTTTTATTTATAATTTTATTTATAATTTTATTTATAATTTTATTTATAATTTTTATTTATAATTTTATTTATAATTTTATTTATTTTAATTTTATTTATAAAATTTTATTTATAATTTTATTTTATAATTTTATTTATAATTTTATTTATAATTTTATTTATAATTTTATTTATAATTTTATTTATAATTTTATTTATAATTTTATTTATAATTTTATTTTATAATTTTATTTATAATTTTATTTATAATTTTTATTTATAATTTTATTTATAATTTTATTTATAATTTTAATTTATAATTTTGTTTATAATTTTAATTTATAATTTTATTTATAATTTTATTTATAATTTTATTTATAATTTAATTTATAATTTATTTATAATTTATTTATATTTTATTTATAATTTATTTATAATTTTATTTATAATTTTTATTTTATAATTTTATTTATAATTTTTATTTATAATTTTATTTTTAAATTTAATTTATAATTTTATTTATAATTTTATTTATAATTTTATTTATATTTTTATTTATAATTTTATTTATAATTTTATTTTTATAATTTTATTTATAATTTTATTTAATTTATAATTTTTGTTTATAATTTTATTTATAATTTTATTTATAATTTATTTTATAATTTTATTTATAATTTTATTTATAATTTTATTTATAATTTTATTTATAATTTTATTTATAATTTTATTTATAATTTAATTTTATTTTTATTTATATTTTTATTTATAATTTAATTTATAATTTTTTATAAATTTATTTATAATTTTATTTATAATTTTTTTTATAATTTATTTATAATTTTATTTTATAATTTTATTTTTATAATTTTAATTTTATAATTTTATTTATAATTTTTATTTATTTTAATTTATAATTTAATTTATAATTTTATTTATAATTTTATTTATATTTTTATTTATAATTTAATTTATAATTTTATTTTATAATTTTATTTATATTTTTATTTATAATTTTTATTTATAATTTTAATTTATAATTTTATTTATTTTTTATTTATAATTTTTATAATTTTATTTATAATTTAATTTATAATTTTATTTATAATTTTTATTATAATTTAATTTATAATTTTTATTTATAATTTTTGTTTATATTTTATTTAATTTTTTTATTTATAATTTTATTTATAATTTTATTTATAATTTTATTTATAATTTTATTTATAATTTTATTTATATTTTATTTTATAATTTTATTTTATAATTTAATTTATAATTTTATTTATAATTTTATTTATAATTTTATTTATAATTTTATTTATAATTTTATTTATAATTTTATTTATAATTTTATTTATAATTTTATTTATAATTTTATTTATAATTTTTATTTTATTTTTATTTATATATTTTATTTATAATTTTATTTATAATTTTATTTTTATTTATAATTTATTTATAATTTTATTTATAATTTTTATTTATTTTTTTATTTTATAACAATTTTATTTATAATTTAATTTATAATTTAATTTATAATTTAATTTATAATTTTATTTATAATTTTATTTATAATTTTATTTATAATTTTATTTATAATTTTATTTATAATTTAATTTATAATTTAATTTATAATTTTATTTATAATTTTATTTATAATTTTATTTATAATTTATTTATAATTTAATTTATAATTTTATTTATAATTTATTTATAATTTTATTTATAATTTTATTTATAATTTTATTTATAATTTTTATTTATAATTTTATTTATAATTTTATTTATAATTTTATTTATAATTTTATTTATAATTTTATTTATAATTTAATTTATAATTTTATTTATAATTTAATTTATAATTTTATTTATAATTTTATTTATAATTTAATTTATAATTTTATTTATAATTTTAATTTATAATTTTAATTTATAATTTTATTTATAATTTTATTTATAATTTTATTTATAATTTTATTTATAATTTTATTTATAATTTAATTTATAATTTTATTTATAATTTTATTTATAATTTAATTTATAAATTCAAAAAGAAAAAAAACATACTGGGAAATATATTCTTATTAAATTACTCAATATTTCGTTCAGATTATACAACAAACAAACAATTCACAATTGAAATCAAATCAAATTTAACAATTTCAAACAAAAGTTATTTTTTACTTCCTGATTGTCAATATTCGTTTGATTTATGGTTTTCTCAACTCGAAGAATCAAGAACACAATTAACTCTTCAACTAAAAGAAATGAAACAAGTAAAGGAATTAATCTATTTTTCTATTACTTTTTGATGACTTAATATTTCTTATTTTTATTAAAAAAAAACTAATTTTTTCCTTTGTTTTTCAATTTAAATTATTTCTAGTTCAACAAATTTAGTGGTTGGATAAACTATATTTATAAATCTAATAAATGGAAAAGAGAGAGATGTTATGTTGTAGTTGAAGATAATACAATAAAATTATTTGATAATGATAATTTTAATCAGGAAAAAAGTAAACAAAACAAATTTACTAAATATTTTTTTTAAAAAATTATTTATTCTTTTTTTTTGGATAGAAATTATTTTATTGGATCAAAATATTTTAATTAGATTTCCTGAAAAAGAAGATAAATTTCTTAAATTAAAAGATAAATCATTAGTTTTCCAAATTTTTAAGTAAATTTATTCATTTTTTTATCTAAAAATTATATCTAAATATTTTGTTTTTTTTTTTTAAAAAAAAAGATCTGAAAATTCTTGTGAATTATTTGCATTTTCTTTTGATTCTTGTGAAGAAACAAAAAAATGGATAAAAGATTTAATTTTTTCACAAAATTTCTCATCTAATCCTGAATTAATTCAAAATAAAATTGAAAATGAAAATCAAAATGAAAATCAAAATCAAATTGAAAATAAAAATCAAAATGAAAATCAAAATCAAAATCAAAATGAAAATCAAAATCAAAATCAAAATCAAATTGAAAATAAAAATCAAAATGAAAATCAAAATCAAAATCAAAATCAAAATCAAAATCAAAATCAAAAATCAAATTGAAAATGAAAATGAAAATAAAGATAAAAATCAAATTGAAAATCAAAATCAAATTGAAAATCAAAATCAAAATGAAAATCAAAATCAAAATGAAAATCAAAATGAAAATGAAAATGAAAATCAAAATAAAAATCAAATTGAAAATCAAAATGAAAATGAAAATAAAGATAAAAATCAAAATGAAAATCAAAATGAAATTGAAAATGAAAATGAAAATCAAAATAAAAATAAAAATCAAATTGAAAATCAAATTGAAAATGAAAATGAAAATCAAAATAAAAATCAAAATAAAAATAAAGATCAAATTGAAAATGAAAATGAAAATGAAAATGAAAATCAAAATAAAAATCAAAATCAAAATCAAAATCAAATTGAAAATGAAAATCAAAATGAAAATGAAAATGAAAATCAAAATCAAAATCAAAATCAAAAATCAAATTCAAAATCAAATTGAAAATGAAAATCAAAATGAAAATGAAAATGAAAATAAAAATAAAGATCAAATTGAAAATCAAATTGAAAATCAAAAAGAAAATCAAAATCAAAATCAAAATGAAAATAAAAATCAAATTGAAAATCAAAATCAAAATCAAAACCAAATTGAAAATCAAGATCAAAAAGAAAATCAAAATCAAATTGAAAATGAAAATCAAATTGAAAATCAAAATCAAGATCAAAAAGAAAATCAAAATCAAAATAAAAATCAAATTGAAAATGAAAATCAAATTGAAAATCAAAAAGAAAATCAAAATAAAAATAAAAATAAAGATCAAATTCAAATTGAAAATGAAAATCAAAATCAAAATCAAAATCAAAATCAAAATCAAAATCAAAATCAAAATGAAAATGAAAATGAAAATGAAAATGAAAATAAAAATGAAAATGAAAATCAAAATGAAAATCAAAATGAAAATGAAAATCAAAATCAAAAAGAAAATCAAATTGAAAATCAAAATGAAAATGAAAATCAAATTCAAATTGAAAATCAAAATCAAAACCAAAATCAAAATCAAAATCAAATTGAAAATCAAAATCAAATCCAAAATGAAAATGAAAATCAAAATCAAATTGAAAATCAAAATCAAAATCAAAATCAAATTGAAAATCAAAATGAAAATGAAAATCAAAATGAAAATCAAATTGAAAATGAAAATCAAAATCAAAATCAAAATCAAATTGAAAATCAAAATCAAAATCAAATTGAAATTCAAAATGAAAATCAAAATAAAAAAGAAATTCAAAATGAAAATCAAAATAAAAAAGAAATTCAAAAAGAAAATCAAAATGAAAATCAAAAAGAAAATCAAAATGAAAATCAAAATTCAAAATCAAATTCAAAAAGAAAATCAAATTGAAAATTTAAAAGAAAATCAAAGAAATGAAAATCAAAATCAAAATCAAAATCAAATTGAAAATCAAAAAGAAAATCAAAATGAAAAAGAAAATCAAAATCAAAAAGAAATTGAAAATCAAAAAGAAATTGAAAATAAAAATAAAAATGAAGATTATGAAGATGAAAATAAGGAAAACAATTTTCAAAATAAAAACAATTCTGAAAAATTATCAATGGTAGAATTTTTAAGTGAAATTATAAAAGATAAACAAGTTAAAAATCAAGAAGAAAAAAAAAATACAAAACCAAATGATTCAGTTAAAAATTTGGGAAAGAAATCACAAACAAAACAACAAAATAAAAAAAGATTTTTTGCTCAAAAAGGAAATAAAATGAGTCCAACAAAAAAAGTCGCAGAAACAAAAAGAAATAGTATTAGAAAAAAGAGACCACAAAAACAACTTATTGTTGCAAATTTTCCTGATCAACATTTTGAATTTGCAAAAGAAATTCTTTTTATTCGTGAAAATAAAATTACAACAATTAAAAAAATTCCAAAAATAACTAAAGAAAATCACATTCAAAATAAAAAAGAAATTCAAAATGAAAATCAAAATCAAAATCAAATTCAAATTGAAAATCAAAATAAAAATCAAAATCAAATTGAAATTCAAAATCAAATTCAAAATCAAAATCAAAATCAAATTCAAATTGAAAATCAAAATCAAATTCAAAATAAAAAAGAAATTCAAAATCAAAATCAAATTGAAAATGAAATTCAAAATGAAAATCAAAATCAAAATCAAAATCAAAATCAAATTGAAAATGAAAATCAAATTGAAAATCAAAATCAAAATCAAATTCAAATTCAAAATCAAATTCAAAATCAAAATCAAAATCAAAATCAAAATCAAATTCAAAATCAAAATCAAATTGAAAATGAAAATCAAATTCAAAATCAAAATCAAATTCAAATTCAAAATCAAAATCAAAATCAAAATCAAAATCAAAATCAAAATCAAAATCAAATTCAAATTCAAAATGAAAATCAAATTCAAAATCAAAATCAAAATGAAAATCAAAATCAAATTGAAATTCAAAATCAAATTGAAAATGAAAATCAAAATCAAAATAAAAATAAAATTCAAATTCAAAATCAAAATAAAAATCAAATTCAAAATCAAAATAAAAATCAAATTCAAAATCAAAATCAAAATCAAAATCAAAATCAAAATCAAATCATAAATGCAACAAACAATGAACTTAATTTATGTGTGAAATTTTATGTTTCATTCGACAAAATACAAAATCAAAACAAATATCAAAACGAAGATTTAATGAGTATTTTTTATTCAGATGGAATTTTTGAAAACGAGATAAAAGATCAAGAACAAGAAAAGCAAATTTCCAAAATTTATGAGAAAATTATTGATGATCTTTTAATATCTGTTGAGAAATTACAAGAAAAATATCTAGTTGATTCAGATTCAATCCAAAAAATAATCGTTCATAATCGATCAAAATTTCAAGTTCATCCAAAAGATAAAGATGCATTATTTCTTGTGAAAATTATTAGTTCAATTTTTAATTGGAGACTTAAAAAGAAAAACGAAAAAAAACTAAATTTTTTAGATTGTGTATTTCAATATAATAATGATTTTCTTAATCCTGGATACTACTTTGTTAAACAAAAAAACTTTTCTTCAATTCAAAATTTAAAAACTTTGAAAAATATTGAAATGTCTACCTTCTTTTTGTTTGGAATTAATGAAGGAATTTTACTTAAATGGATTAGTATCCTTTCTCATCCTGATTTTTCTCTTAAATTTTATCGTTCTGATTCCTTTCTAATTAAAAAAAGATTTTGTATTCAATTAATATCATCTTTAACAATTCTTCAAGATGTAATTTAAAATAATTTAATTTAAAAACATGAAATTAATCAAAACAAAAAAATTTTTCTTTTTCTTTTCTAACTCATGTTCTTGTTTTTTTTTACTTATTTTTTATTTTTTTTTAGTTTCATTTCCAATTACAAACTGATTTGGAAGAATTTAAACAAAAATATTTAATTCAAAAATAATTTCAAAAAAAAATGATTTCTTTCTTTCTTTCTTTCTTTCTTTCTTTTAAATCAAATTAACAAGATAGATTTATTGTTTTTAATTCTTTTAATCTTTTTTAAAAAAAAATAATAAAAAAATTTTTTTTTCATTTTTTCATTTTTTCAATTTTTCAATTTTTCATTTTCTTTTTAAAATAAATATGAATAATTTAGAAATTGATTTTGAAATTAAAGAAACAATAGAATTTATTCAAAACGGAAAGTTTCAAAAAATAGTTCTTCAATTTCCAAAAAATTTACTTAAATATTCAATTAAAATTCAACAAATATTAAAAAAATCACTTTCTAATTCAATCAAGATATATATAATGGGGGATGTTTCAGATTCACCTTGTTGCATAAAAGAATCATTAGCAGAACATGTTGGTGCTGATTGTATTGTGCATTATGGGCATAGTTGTTTTTCTCAAGTCAATAAAATACCCGTTAAATATATTTTTAATAAATATCATTTTGAAATTAATTTAATTTCAAAAAACATTATTGGCTTTTTGGAATCAAAAGAAAAATCAAAAGACTGGATTATATTTTATGATTTATCATTGAATTCCCACGTGAATCATTTAGTTTCCATTATCCAAAAGCAAATTGATAAGCAAAAATTCAATATTAAATTTGCATATTTTCAAGATGAATTTTTTTCAGTTTTGAAAGAAAATGAAAACCAAATGAAAGATTCAAATCAACAAATTATTTGTGGAAGAAAAATTGAAATTAATCAAGAAGAGGAAATGGAAAAATTTTCAATTCTTTATATTGGAAAAAATGAGGATAAATATATTGAGCATTTAGCGAATAATTTGGCACAAAATGAAATTTGGGTTTATGATTTAATAACAAACACAGTTGAACTTTCAATCACAACTCAAAGACAAAGAAGATTTATTTTCCAAAGATTTAATTTTTTACAGAAAATTAAAGAAAGCGCAACAATTGGAATAATTGTAACTTCTCAAAGAAATAAAGGAGATTTTGAAACTGTTAAGCATATTTCTAATTTAGCTAAAAATTCAGGGAAAATCACTTATGAAATTTCTGTTGGTGAAATTTCAGAAACTAAACTTGGAAATTTTGCAAATGATATTGATGTTTTTGTTGCTGTTTCTTGTCCTGAAAATATTATTCAATCTAAATTTCTTGATTTTTATAAACCTGTTGTTACACCTTTTGATATTGAACAAGCATTAAATTCTAATTTTATTTGGGATGGGAATTATTCAACAGAAATTGATTATACTAAATGGAGAAATTATGAAAATCTAATTGAAAATTTAAATGAAAATCTAAATGAAAATCAAAATGAAAATTTAAATGAAAATCTAAATCAAAATCAAAATGAAAATCAAAATCAAAATCTAATTGAAAATCAAAAAGAAAATCAAAATCAAAATCAAAATCAAAATCAAAATCAAAATCAAAATCAAAATCAAAATCAAAATGAAAATCTAATTGAAAATCAAATTGAAAATTGAAAATAATTCTTTAGCTTTAACTCCTTTTGAAGAAATTGATTTACTTCAAATAATTCCAAAATCTTCAGAAAAATATTTTCAAGGTTTAAATAGAAAAGAATTTAAAGAACCATCAATTGCAGTTGAAGGTTTAAAAGGAAGTTCTAAAGGATATGAATCAGAAAAAGAATATGAAAAAGAATTAAAAGAAAAAGAATTAAAAGAAAAAGAATTAAAAGAAAAAGAATTAAAAGAAAAAGAATTAAAAGAAAAAGAAAAAGATGATAAAATTTAATCAAAACAAAAAAATATCTTAAAATTTTTCCAATTAATTTTTCTTGTTAAATAATCTTCTTTGTATTTTCTATAAAATCTTGAGCTCGAAAAGAAGACCATTCTTTTCCATTTAAAGAATAATTATCTAAAATATATTCATCATTTTCAAAAAATTCTTCTTTATTTTTTGATTCAAAAGCAATCATAAATTCATAAGGATTTAAAATTGGTTTTTCTTTTGTAAAATCATCACCCCAATCAGTAGATAAACGAGGACAAGCAATTTGAATCCAACTATAAAATTAAAAATTAAATTTAAAATCAAAATTAATATTAAAATTAAAATTAAAATTAAAATTAAAATTAAAATTAAAATTAAAATAAAAATTAAAATTAAAATTAAAATAAAAATTAAAATTAAAATTAAAATTAAAATTAAAATTAAAATTAAAATTAAAATTAAAATTAAAATTAAATTTAAAATTAAAATCAAAAATTTAAATTAAAATTAAAATTAAAAAAGCAAATGTTTTTTTTGCTTTTTTTTGCTTTGTTTTACCATTCAATTTCTTCAAATTCTGATAATATATTTTCTGTAATTTCTGTAAGTAAAATTGTTGAAAAAGTTATTTTATTCTTTTCAAGAATTTGTTCCACTTTTTCTAAAAGAAATGGATCACCTTGTCTTCCTAAAGTTCCAAAAATAATTCCAAAAATTTTTGCTTTTTTTGCTTTTTTGATTGCGTTTCTTTTTTTTTTTGTTTTTGAAATTTAAATAATAAAGAAAAAGAAAAAAAGAAAAAAAAGAAAAAAAGAAACCTTCTAGAATTAAGAACAGATAAATTATCAAATCTTTCAATAGATAATATTTTTGAATAAGGATTATATTGGAACATTTTTTCTATTTTTGGATTCATTAACATTACAGCTTCTATATGGAATCTACCATCAGCTAAAAACCTAAAAAATAAATTAAAAATTAAAATAATTAAAATAATTAAAAAAAAGTGGAACAAAAAAATTTTTTTTGCTTTTTTTGCTTTTTTTGCTTTTTTTCTAATTTTTCAATTTTCTTACAACGGAATAAATCCATCAGGTATTTTTGGTGCAGTACAACCTAATACTTCTGATGGTGCTAAAGGAGGAACATGAGGAATAATTATATTTTCAAAACCATCTTTTGAAACTAAAATATTCTTTGCAGCTTGAACTGATGAAGCAAATTGAATTGTACTTAAAAAAGCAAGTTTTGAATCTTTATTAAAATTTGCCTTTATTGTTTGAATAAAATGTTCTGTATCAATTTTAATATCAACAAGAGCATAAAAGATAGGAATAAAACATTTATCAATAGGAATTAAACAACTATGACCGTAATGAACTAAAAAATCAATTTGAAGCGCTCTTGCTGTAAAATCGTCAATACAACAAGAACCATAAACAACATCAGCCATAATGACTGTTTCTACTGATCCAAATTTTTCAAGTATTTTTGATATCACACATGAATATCGTACAAGTCCTTCTGGGAATTGAAGTCCTACTCGTTTTGCTTTGTAGATCCGAATTCTCCATAGTGTTTTGTGGATTTCGAAGTTGTAATTCTCAGGTAAACTTATTTTAATAATTTTATTTAATTCTTCATTTTCAATAATATCTTTTGGAATTCCAATCATTCCTGCTTTTTTCTTTCCTGAAATTATTTATAAAATTTAAATATAAAATTATTTATAAAATTATTAATAAAATTATTAATAAAATTATTTATAAAATTAAATATAAAATTATTTATAAAATTATTTATAAAATTATTTATAAAATTATTTATTAAATTATTTATAAAATTATTTATAAAATTATTTATAAAATTATTTATAAAATTATTTATAAAGTTAAATATAAAATTAATTTTAAAATTAATTTTAAAATTAATTATAAAATTAAATATAAAATTATTTATAAATTAAATATAAAATTATTTATAAAATTATTTATAAAATTATTTATAAAAATTATTTATAAAATTATTTATAAAATTATTTATAAAATTATTTATAAAATTAAATATAAAATTATATATAAAATTATTTATAAAATTATTTATAAAATTATTAATAAAATTAATTATAAAATTATTTATAAAATTTAATATAAAATTATTTATAAAATTTAATATAAAATTATTAATAAAATTAATTATAAAATTAATTATAAAATTAAATATAAAATTAATTATAAAGTTAAATATAAAATTATTTATAAAATTAATTATAAAATTATTAATAAAATTATTTATAAAATTATTTATAAAAATTATTAATAAATTATAAAAATTATTTATAAAGTTAAATATAAAATTATTTATAAAATTAAATATAAAATTAATTTTAAAATTAATTATAAAATTAAATATAAAATTATTTATAAAATTATTTATAAAATTAAATATAAAATTATATATAAAATTAAATATAAAATTAAATATTAAATTAATTATAAAATTATTTATAAAATTAAATATAAAATTATTTATAAAATTATTTATAAAATTATTTATAAAATTATATATAAAATTAATTATAAAATTATTTATAAAATTAAATATAAAATTATTTATAAAATTATTTATAAAATTATTTATAAAATTATATATAAAATTAATTATAAAATTAATTATAAAATTATTTATAAAATTAAATATAAAATTATTTATAAAATTAAATATAAAATTATTTATAAAATTATTTATAAAATTATTTATAAAATTAATTATAAAATTAAATATAAAATTAATTATAAAATTATTTATAAAATTAATTATAAAATTAATTATAAAATTATTTATAAAATTAAATATAAAATTAAATATAAAATTAAATATAAAATTATTTATAGAATTATTTATAAAATTATTTATAAAATTATTTATAAAATTATTTATAAAATTATTTATAAAATTATTTATAAAATTATTTATAAAATTAATTATAAAATTAAATATAAAATTAAATATAAAATTAATTATAAAATTATTTATAAAATTATTTATAAAATTATTTATAAAATTATTTATAAAATTATTTATAAATTTATTTATAAAATTATTTATAAAATTATTTATAAAATTAATTATAAAATTATTTATAAAATTAATTATAAAAATTATTTATAAATTTATTTATAAAATTATTTATAAAATTATTTATAAAATTAATTATAAAATTATTTATAAAATTAATTATAAAAATTATTTATAAAATTATTAATAAAATTAAATATAAAATTATTTATAAAATTATTTATAAAATTATTTATAAAATTATTTATAAAATTAATTATAAAATTAATTATAAAATTATTAATAAAATTAAATATAAAATTATTTATAAAATTAAATATAAAATTATTTATAAAATTAAATATAAAATTATTTATAAAATTATTTATAAAATTATTTATAAAATTAATTATAAAATTATTTATTAATTATATATAAAATTATTAATAAAATTATTTATAAAATTATTTATAAAATTAATTATAAAATTAATTATAAAATTATTTATAAAATTAAATATAAAATTATTTATAAAATGCTTTCTACTTTGAGAAGTTAAAGCATTATTTGAATTTTTTGTTTTTAAACCAACAAATCTTTTAGGTCTTTGAGACATTTTTAAAATGAAAAAAAAATGAAAAAAAAATGAAAAAATGAAATTTAAATTTTTTTTTTTCATTTTTTTCATTTTTTTTTTAAAATGGATAGAGATAGTAGATTTAATAATATTCATCACAGAAATAATTTTTTAACAAATATAATTACAGAAGAATGGAAAAAAAGCTCTTTACCAAATGAAGGTAAAGAAAATTAAAATTAAAAATAAAATTAAAATTAAAATTAAAAATAAAATTAAATTTAAAATAGAATTAATTGATTCTCTTCCTCTTCCTGAAGAAACTTTAAATCCTGAATTTGAATTTGTTGATCTTTCAATTGATTTATTTGAACAAGAAGATGAAAATAAATGGGGAGATCTTTCTCTTCAAAATTTTCTTGATAAAAAATAAAAATTAGGAACTTTTTATTTTTATTACAATTTATAATAAATCAAAAATTAAAAATTATTCATTTTTTAGATTTAATTTGGTTTTGTAAATTTTGGATTGATTTTTTTGTTTTAGAATTTTGCTTTTTCATTTTTTTAATTTTGTTTGTTAATTCATCAACTTCTTTTTGCAAATTTCGACAAGTTTGAGTAATATCTAAAATTGTTTCATTAGAAGAATTTTCATCATCTTTAACAAAATTTTTTAAATAATATCTGAACAGGCAAAAATTAATTATAAAAATTAATTATAAAAATTAATAAAAAATTATTAAAAAATTACCTTTCCCAAAAACACAAACTTCGAAGCGAATAATTTGGATAAAGTGGTTCTTTGGAAGGTGTATAAAAAGGATTATAAAACATTTGGTGATTATGATAAACAAAAGTCCACAATGAATAAGTGCTTTCCTTGACACAAAATTGTTGATTTCTTTCTTTATCATTATTTCCCAAAAAAGTTCCAAAACGAAGTGAAAAGCAATGTTCCAAAATTACGATCAATAAGGCTTCATTAAACTCAAAAAAATTAGGGAATTGTTTCCAAATTTGATAAACAGCATCAATCCATTGAACAAAAATAGGAGATCTTTGATTATCGGTTGCTTTTTTTCCAACATGACCCATTCTTTGTGAAAATTTATGACCAAAACTAAGCCAATCTTTCTCAATTAAAACAATAAAACCTTCCAATGTTCTATAATAAGGATCAACCATAAGCTGACAACAAGCACAAATTTGAGATGTCCTATCCCATCCATCAGAGCAATGAACAAGGACAGAATGGTTATCAAGAATTGTTTTGGAAACCCTGATTGACCAGTATAGAATTTTTTGAATGTGATGCAACCAATTTGAATCCTCAATACTAGTCATCCATTTTTTATCATCAACAAAACTGTAGAAACTTGAGTGAAATAGTTTATTAAGTGAGTCTCTCATCACATGAATATTATCAATCCCTAAAAACTGAATCTTAAACTCACTATAACCTTCAGAATTTTCAAATCCTCCTCCTTTGGCTCGATTTGCTACTGCGTTTGCTTTTGGTCTACAATCAAAAATTTTTAGTTTTTGTCCCAAAGTATTAATTTCAGAAATTGTTTGCAGTAAACTTTCGTCTTGTCGATTTGTTTTTTTGGAAAGACCTTAAAGAGATCCAAAAAAAGATATTAAAAATATTAATAATATTAATAATATTATTATTAATATTATTAAACTTACCAATCCGAGGTTGCGAAGATCTACATAAAACCGAAGAATTTTGAGGACATTTCCAAGTAAGAACAGGTATTCTTTTTTTAGTTCTGAATTTAGCAACTTCTTTAATTTGAGAAAAAGAAACGGAAGTTGGAAGAACAAGAATTTCAGGATAACTATCACAAATTTGATATTTTTTATTAAATTCTGAAACTGTCCAAAGACTACTCACATTTTCATATATCCCTAAACAAAATCAAAATAATAATATTAAATAAAGATATATATTTTTAAGGAATAATTATTTTTATTAAAATATTTCAATAAAAATTACCTTGTCTTTTAAATTCTTTAAATGGATCATAAATAGCCCAACCAAAATCAACCACTTTATCGCCTTTATGAGTAAATGCAAAACAAAAATTCAAATTTGGAATAAAAGAAATTCCAATTATTTTTTGGAACATTTCTCTTCTACTATGATTTCTTCTTTCAAAAGCAAATTTATATGATCTTAAATCTTTACAAAAAATCTCAATTCCATAAGAAAATTTCCCTTTTTTAGTTTTTGATATTTAAGTAAAAATGATCAAAATGAATAAAATGATTCCAAATTTAAATTACCTTTGCTTTTTTTTTGACCTCCCATTTTTTGAACTTTAGAAAGAAATCCTAATGGAACATTTGGAATTCTTTTTAAAATTGATTTATCCTTAAAATTTGTAAAATTTGTAAAATTTGAAAATTTGAAAATTTGGAAATTTGGAAATAAATAAATACTTTGATATTTGAATTAATTGGTTTGAAATATAATCTATAATTTGTTAAATGTAATTCTCCAGAAATATATTTTTGTTGATTTGCTTGAATTAATAATAAAACAATATTCTTTTCAACTCCAATATCAATCTCATTTTCTAAAGAATTTTCCTCATTCAAAATTTTAGTTTGTTCTACTTGATCTTTTTCTGCAAGTAATCCTTGTAATTTTGTCTGAAAATTTTTGAAATGAAATTTTAAAAAATTTTATTTATTCAATTCAATTCAATTTATTTTATTTTATTTTATTTGTACTTCAAAAATTGAATCAGGTCTTGAATAAATTGTTGGTTCATATCTCTTTTTTGATTTTGTTTTCTTTTTTGTTGATTTTTTTTTAGGGAAATAAGTTTTTTTTAATAATTTAAATTCCTCTATTTGAGAAATTTGATTTGAATTTAAAGAATTATTTTGTTGATTGTTTTGGTTTGGGGAATTATTTAATGGATTCATAAAATGAAAGAAAATGAAAAATGAAAGAAAATGAAAGAAAATGAAAAATGAAAAATGAAAAAATTTTTTTGCTTTTGTTGAAAAAAAAAAAAAATTTTTTTAATCTGTTTTTTCATGTCCATTTTTCCAATCTTTTAATTCAACAAATCCTTCTTTAATTGATCGAGGTGAACACCAATTCATAAGATTTATAATAGCTCCAGCTTTTTGGTTATTTCCTGATCCTCTTGCTCCTCCAAAAGGTTGTTGACCAACAACTGCACCAGTTGATTTTTCATTAATATAAAAGTTACCAGCTGATTGTCTTAATTTCTTAATAGCAATATCAATAGCTTCTCTATCATTTGCAAAGATTGCTCCAGTTAATGCATATGGTGATGTTTGATCACATAATTCAAGTGTTTCTTCATATTTATCTGCTTCATAAACATAAATTGTTAAAATTGGTCCAAATATTTCTTCTTGCATTAATTTATGTTTTGGATTTGTTGTTAAATAAATTGTTGGTTCAATAAACCATCCAACTGAATCATCATATTTTCCTCCACAAATTAATTCAACACTTTCATCTTTTTCTGCTTCATTAATATATTTCTTAATGTTTTCAAATGAATTTTTATCAATAACTGCACTCATAAATGATGTTGGATCTTTTTGGATTTTGATTTTGAATTTAATTTTAATTTAATTTAATTTAATTTTTAAAAGAATATTTTTGAAATTTACCATCACTTTGTCCCATTTTGATTTTGGATACTTCTTTAATTAATTTCTCTTTAACTTCTGGCCAAATAGTTTTTGGAATATACATTCTTGATGTTGCTGAACATTTTTGACCTTGATATTCAAATGCTCCTCTAATTGTGTGATTAACAAGATTATCAATTAAAGCTGATTCATGAACAAAATGAAAATTTTTTCCTCCAGTTTCTCCAACAATTCTTGGATAAGATTTATAAAGACTCATTGTATTTTTAGCAGATTCAAGCCAAATATGTTTAAAAACAGCAGTACTTCCAGTAAAATGAACACCAGCAAGATCTTTATTCTTAAGAAGTATCTATTTATTTATATTTTTATATTTATATTTATATTTATATTTATTTTTATTTATTTATTAAAATTAAAATCGGATAAAAAATTTAATAAAATTAAATTTACTTTTCCAATCATACTTCCAGTTCCAGGAACAAATTGAATAACACCAGCTGGTAATCCTGCTTCTTGTAAAATTTTATAAAAAATATAATTTGAATAAATTGCAGTTGAAGATGGTTTCCATAATACAACATTTCCTAACATTGCTGGTGCTGTTGGAAGATTTGCGCCAATAGCTGTAAAATTGAAAGGAGTAATTGCAAGAACAAAACCTTCTAATGGTCGATATTCAAGTCGATTCCAAACTGCTGTTGGATTAATCTTTGGTTGATTTGAATAAATTTCTTTTTGGATTTTGATTTTGAATTTGATTTTGAATTTGATTTTAATTTTAATTTTAATTTTAATTTTAATTTTAATTTTAATTTTAATTTTGATTTTAATTTTGATTTTGATTTTGATTTTGATTTTAATTTTGATTTTAATTTTGATTTTGATTTTAATTTTAATTTTAATTTTAATTTTAATTTTGAATTTGGTTTTGATTTTTAATTTTAATTTTGATTTTAATTTTAATTTTTAATTTTAATTTTAATTTTGAATTTGGTTTTGATTTTAATTTTGATTTTTGGATTTTTGGATTTTTGGATTTTTGGATTTTTGGATTTTTGGATACCTTCAATATATTTCAAGTTAAATCTTAATAAATCGGAAACTTCAGCTGTGCAATCAATCTCAGCTTGCCAAATATTCTTTCCTTGACCTAACATTGTTGCAGCCATCATAACATATCGATATTTTCCAACAACAAGATCAGCAGCTTTTAAAAAAATAGCAGCTCTACTTTCAAAACTCATTTCTTCCCATTTTTTCTTTGCTTCTAAAGCTCCTTTAACAGCTTCTTGAACTAATTCTTCAGAAACTTGATGAAATTTACAAATAACATTTTTATGATCTGATGGAATTAATTGTTCTTTGATATTTCCTGTTTTATATTCTTTTCCATTAATTATACAAGGAACTTCAAATGGAATTTCTTTTCTCATTTTTTCACATTCTTCTTTTAATTTTTTTGCTTCTTTTGAATTTGGAAGATAAGAAAGCTTTTTATTTTTAATAAATTAAAAAATTAAAAAAGCAAAAATTTAACAAAAAAAAAAGCAAAAAAATTAAAATGGTTTTCTTAATTTTAAATTTAAATTTAGATTGTGTTTTTTACTGGTGGTTCATTATGTGGAGTTGGTATATTGAATCTACCAATGTGACTCATTGTTTCTTTTTTAAAAATTGAAAAGAATGAAAAGAATAAAAATTTAAAAAAATATTTTTTTCTTTTTTTTGGATTTTTTCAATAAATTTATATCATGAAAAATTAAAATAAAATTAAATTAAAAAATATTTAAATAAAAATAAAATTTATTTTAAAATAATTTCTTAAATCAAATTATTTATAAATTATTTATAAATTTAATTTTAAATATATTTATAAATTATATTTTTTATTTTTTATTCCACTTTTTTTTATAAATTAAATTAAAATAAAATTAAATTAAAAATTATTTAAATTAAACATAAAATTTATTTTAAAAATAATTCCTTAAATCAAATTATTTATTAATTATTTATAAATTTAATTTTCAATTTATTTATAAATTATATTTTTATTTTTATTCCACTTTTTATAAATTAAATTAAAAATTAAATTAAAAATTAAATAAAATTTATTTTAAAATATATTTCTTAAATCAAATTTATTTATTAATTATTTATAAATTAAATTTTAAAAATATATTTATAAATTATATTTTTATTTTTATTCCCATTAATTTTTATAAATTAAAAATTAAAAATTAAAATTCCAAATAAATTAAAAAAATAGGTTTAAATAAACATAAAAATTTATTTTAAAATAATTCCTTAAATCAAATTATTTATAAATTATTTATAAATTTAATTTTAAATATATTTATAAATTATATTTTTTATTTTTTATTCCACTTTTTTTTATAAATTAAATTAAAATAAAATTAAATTAAAAATTATTTAATTAAACATAAAATTTATTTTAAAATAATTCCTTAAATCAAATTATTTATTAATTATTTATAAATTTAATTTTCAATTTATTTATAAATTATATTTTTTATTTTTTATTCCACTTTTTTTTATAAATTAAATTAAAATAAAATTAAATTAAAAATTATATAATTAAACATAAAATTTATTTTAAAATAATTTCTTAAATCAAATTATTTATTAATTATTTATAAATTTAATTTTAAATATATTTATAAATTATATTTTTATTTTTTATTCCACTTTTTTTTATAAATTAAAATTAAAATAAAAATTAAATTAAAAAATTATTTAATTAAACATAAAATTTATTTTAAAATAATTCCTTAAATCAAATTATTTATTAATTATTTATAAATTTAATTTTCAAATATATTTATAAATTATATTTTTTATTTTTTATTCCACTTTTTTTTATAAATTAAATTAAAATAAAATTAAATTAAAAATATATAAATAAACATAAAATTTATTTTAAAATAATTCCTTAAATCAAATTATTTATAAATTATTTATAAATTTAATTTTAAATATATTTATAAATTATATTTTTATTTTTATTCCACTTTTTTTTATAAATTAAAATTAAAATAAAATTAAAATTAAAAATATAAAAATAAAAATAAAATTTATTTTAAAATAATTCCTTAAATCAAATTATTTATAAATTATTTATAAATTTAATTATCAATATATTTATAAATTATATTTTTTATTTTTTATTCCACTTTTTTTTATAAATTAAATTAAAATAAAATTAAATTAAAAATTATATAAATAGACATAAAATTTATTTTAAAATAATTCCTTAAATCAAATTATTTATTAATTATTTATAAATTTAATTATCAATTTATTTATAAATTATATTTTTTATTTTTTATTCCACTTTTTTTTATAAATTAAATTAAAATAAAATTAAATTAAAAATTATTTAAATTAAACATAAAATTTATTTTAAAATAATTCCTTAAATCAAATTATTTATTAATTATTTATAAATTTAATTTTCAATTTATTTATAAATTATATTTTTATCAATTTCTTTTTGTTTTTATTTTTTTTTTTGAATTTGTTTGAAAAAAAGTAAAAGTAAAAAAGAAAGAAGAAATTCAATTCTAAACGAAAAAAAGGTTTGAATTTTCAATTTAGAAAAGATTCAAAAGAAAAAAAAAATGGAATTGAAAAAAAATTTAGATTAAAAAAAAATTTTTTTAATCTGTTTTTTCATGTCCATTTTTCCAATCTTTTAATTCAACAAATCCTTCTTTAATTGATCGAGGTGAACACCAATTCATAAGATTAGTAATAGCTCCAGCTTTTTGGTTATTTCCTGATCCTCTTGCTCCTCCAAAAGGTTGTTGACCAACGATTGAGCCAGTTGATTTTTCATTAATATAAAAATTACCAGCTGATTGTCTTAATTTCTTAATAGCAATATCAATAGCTTCTCTATCATTTGCGAAAATTGCTCCAGTTAATGCATATGGTGATGTTTGATCACATAATTCAAGTGTTTCTTCATATTTATCTGCTTCATAAATATAAATTGTTAAAATTGGTCCAAATATTTCTTCTTGCATTAATTTGTTTTTTGGATTTGTTGTTAAATAAATTGTTGGTTCAATAAACCATCCAACTGAATCATCATATTTTCCTCCACAAATTAATTCAACACTTTCATCTTTTTCTGCTTCATTGATATATTTCTTAATGTTTTCAAATGAATTTTTATCAATAACTGCACTCATAAATGATGTTGGATCTTTTTGGATTTTTATTTTTATTTTAATTTTTATTTTTAATTTAATTTAATTTTTAAAAGAATATTTTTGAAATTTACCATCACTTTGTCCCATTTTGATTTTGGATACTTCTTTAATTAATTTCTCTTTAACTTCTGGCCAAATAGTTTTTGGAATATACATTCTTGATGTTGCTGAACATTTTTGACCTTGATATTCAAATGCTCCTCTAATTGTGTGATTAACAAGATTATCAATTAAAGCTGATTCATGAACAAAATGAAAATTTTTTCCTCCAGTTTCTCCAACAATTCTTGGATAAGATTTATAAAGACTCATTGTATTTTTAGCAGATTCAAGCCAAATATGTTTAAAAACAGCAGTACTTCCAGTAAAATGAACACCAGCAAGATCTTTATTCTTAAGAAGTATCTATTTATTTATATTTTTATTTTTATTTTTATTTTTATATATTTATATTTATTTATTAAAATCAAAATCGGATAAAAAATTTAATAAAATTAAATTTACTTTTCCAATCATACTTCCAGTTCCAGGAACAAATTGAATAACACCAGCTGGTAATCCTGCTTCTTGTAAAATTTTATAAAAAATATAATTTGAATAAATTGCAGTTGAAGATGGTTTCCATAATACAACATTTCCTAACATTGCTGGTGCTGTTGGAAGATTTCCACCAATAGCTGTAAAATTAAAAGGAGTAATTGCAAGAACAAAACCTTCTAATGGTCGATATTCAAGTCGATTCCAAACTGCTGTTGAATTAATCTTTGGTTGATTTGAATAAATTTCTTTTGGATTTTAATTTTAATTTTAATTTTAATTTTAATTTTTGGATTTTGATTTTAATTTTAATTTTAATTTTAATTTTAATTTTGAATTTGGTTTTGATTTATTTTAATTTTGAATTTGATTTAGATTTTGATTTAGATTTTGATTTTGATTTTGATTTTAATTTTGAATTTAATTTTAATTTTAATTTTAATTTTGATTTTAATTTTAATTTTAATTTTAATTTTAATTTTTAATTTTAATTTTGATTTTAATTTTGATTTTTGGATTTTTGGATTTTTGGATTTTTGGATTTTTGGATTTTTGGATACCTTCAATATATTTCAAATTAAATCTTAAGAAATCAGCTAATTCAGCCATACAATCAATCTCAGCTTGCCAAATATTCTTTCCTTGACCTAACATTGTTGCAGCCATCATAACATATCGATATTTTCCAACAACAAGATCAGCAGCTTTTAAAAAAATAGCAGCTCTACTTTCAAAACTCATTTCTTCCCATTTTTTCTTTGCTTCTAAAGCTCCTTTAACAGCTTCTTGAACTAATTCTTCAGAAACTTGATGAAATTTACAAATAACATTTTTATGATCTGATGGAATTAATTGTTCTTTAATATTTCCTGTTTTATATTCTTTTCCATTAATTATACAAGGAACTTCAAATGGAATTTCTTTTCTCATTTTTTCACATTCTTCTTTTAATTTTTTTGCTTCTTTTGAATTTGGAAGATAAGAAAGCTTTTTATTATTAATAAAATAAAAAATTAAAAAAAAGATCAATTAAAAATTAATAAAGATTAAAAAATATTTTTCTTTTTTATTTTTTATAATTAAATATTGTTTGATCAAATTATTTTAATTTATTTTTATTTAATTTTTTTTATTTTTAAGGATTTTTGGATTGATTAATAAAAATTTAAATAAAATAATTTTAATAAAAAAATAAAAAGAAAAAAAAATAAAGAGAAAAAGTAGAAAAAATTAATAGATTTTTTACTAAGCTTTGATTATGTGGTGTTGGTATATTGAATCTACCAATGTGACTCATTGTTTCTTTTTAAATTTTTTAAAATAAAAAAAAATCTTTGTTTTTATTTAATTTAATTAAGTTGATTTTAGTTTTTTTTTTCTGAAAAGAAAAAAATTAAAATTAAAATTAAAAATTTTTTTTTTTTTTTTTTTTTGGTTTTTTAAATAAATTTACACGTGTAAGTAAAAAAAAATAAAAAAAAACTTTTTTTAATTTTAATTTTAATTTTAATTTTAAAAAAAGACCCCCTTTTCAAAATTAAAATTGATTAAATAATTATTTAATAAGATTTAATAATAAAATAATTAATAAAATTAAAAATTAAAAAAGATCATTTTTAATTGTTTTTGGATTAATGTTGAATATAAATTAAATTCTTGTTCAAATTTTTTTTGCTTTTTTATTTTTTTTTTGCTTTTTTTTTTTTAAATTAAAATTTCAATTATTCAATCATTCCTTTTTTTTCTTTTTTTTAATTAATCTTCCTTTTTTAAATTATAATAAAATTTTTATTAAATTTAATTAAATTTTCTTATTAAATTTTTAATAAACAAAAAACAAGTGATCAATTTAAATGAAAAAAAAAATAAATAAATTTAAATAGATTTAAATATAAATTAATAAATAAAATTAATTAAATTATTAAAATAAATAAAATTATAAATAAATTATTAATTAAATTAATTAAATTTAAATATAAATTAATAAATAAAAATAAAATCGGATAAAAATATTAATTAAAAAATATAAATAAATTTAAATAGATTTAAATATAAATTAATAAATAAAATTAATTAAATTATTAAAATAAATAAAATTATAAATAAATTATTAATTATTTTAATTAAATTTAAATATAAATTAATAAATAAAAATAAAAAAATCGGATAAAAATATTAATTAAAAATATAAATAAATTTAAATAGATTTAAATATAAATTTAATAAATAAATTTAATTAAATTATTAAAATAAATAAAATTATAAATAAATTATTAATTAAATTAATTAAATTTAAATATAAATTAATAAATAAAAATAAAATCGGATAAAATTATTAATTAAAAATAAATAGATTTAAATAGATTTAAATATAGATTAATAAATAAATAAAATTAAATTATTAAAATAAATAAAATTATAAATAAATTATTAAATTAAATTAATTAAATTTAAATATAAATTAATAAATAAAAATAAAAAAATCGGATAAAAATATTAATTCAAAAAATATAAATAAATTTAAATAGATTTAAATATAAATTAATAAATAAAAATAATTAAATTTTTAAAATAAATAAAATTATAAATAAAAATTATTAATTAAATTAATTAAATTTAAATATAAATTAAATAAATAAAAATAAAAAAATCGGATAAAAATATTAATATAAAATTAAAAATAAAATATAAATTTAAAATAAATTTAAAATATAAAATAAATATTAAATTAAATTATTAAAAATAAAATTAATTAAATTATTAAAATAAAAATAAAAAAATAAATAAATAAAAATTTAATTAAATTAAAAATTAAAATTAAAATTTAAAAATTAATTAAATTAAATAAATTAATAAATAAAATTAAAATTGGATAAAAATATTAAATAAAAAAATTATAAATAAAATTAAATTTTTAAATTAAATTATTTAAAATATAAAAATATTAATAAATAAATTTAATTTTAAATATTATTAAAAATTAAAATTAAAATTATAAATAAATTATTAAAATAAAAATTAAAAAATATTAAAATATTAAATTTAAATTTAATATAAATTAATAAAAAAAAAATAAAATAAATATATAAAAATATTAATTAAAAAATATAAATAAATTTAAATATAAATTAATAAATAAAAATAAAATCGGATAAAAATATAAATAAAATCGGATAAAATTTTAAAATAAATAAAAATATAAATAAATTAGATTTAGATATAAATTTTAAAAATTTTAAAATAATTTAATTTGTTAATTCGTTTTATCTTCAATTAAATTTTCAACAAAATCCAAAACAAAAGGTAATAAAACTTTTGAAAAATCTGAATAAACCAACAAATCATGAATATCATTAATATTTCTTTGAATATAACCTTTAATATAAACCAAAGAATCAAGAATTTCTTGATTAGAAACAGATAAAGATTGTTGAGATTTAAAAGAATCTTCTTGAAAAGTCCAAAGCTCTTGATAAACATAAAGAACACGACGAGATGAGAGCATAATAAAATCATTTAAACAAGCAAGAGGCCCAGATTCGACTTCAGAATTAGTAGCAATATGTTGGATTATTTTGGAAATCAAAACCAAATTTTTTTGTGCAATTGGATTTAATAGTTCTTTTTGAACAATCCCAAATTTAACAGGAGAAACAAGAGCAGGAATAAAAAACCGAAAGAAGAAAAAACTATTTAAAGCTTGTGATGTTGATGATGGATATATTCTTCTGACAGTTTTGTATATTGCTCGGCATGTTTGATATAATAAAAAAGGCATTTGATTCAAATACATCGTTAATTGCGATATGAATTCATTTGTGATTACTTTTATTGAACTTCGATTTTGTTCCAATTTTTTCTCATCAACATTTTTTGGATCAAGATCTAAATATGTTCTCAATTTACACACTGTTTGTATTATTGATTCAATAGTGGTTTTGAGTAATTGATCTCCAACAAAATGTGAGTATATCCCAAGTACTTTGCATCCAAATGTACTCGATCTAAATATTGAACTGACATCTATTGATTGATTTTTTTTTTTGAAATTCAATCCAAATTTAAAATTTAAATTTAAAATTTAAATTCAAAATTTTTTCTCAAATTTACTTTTCGTTTGACGAACTTCTGCATCAATAACCAAACGAATAAAAGAATTTGCTTGATTCTTTGAATGAAAAATTTTAATCAAAGAAATTGCTAATTGTTCTCCTGATTCAAAATTCTTTTCCAAAATCCTACTTGAATAATTCTCAACAATAACTGAAGAAAGAATCATCTTTTTGGAAATTAATAAACTATAAAGTTTTTGATTATTCGAATCACTTGAGTTTAAAATATTCATAATAAATTGATAATCATTCTTTTTTGTTTTTGTTTTGTTTTTTTTTTTTGAATAAAAAAATTTTAATTTTAATTTTAATTTTGATTTTGAAAAATCCTCATCAAATTATACATTTAATAAATTTTGTTTCTTTATAATATTTCCGATCCATTCTTCCTTTTTTTTAAATGTTAGCGCTCTTAATTTGAATTTATTTTCAGTTAATTTATCAATTAACATAAACAAACGAGAAGATTTATCATTTTTTTTATCCAAATCAATTTTCTTTCTACTATCTCTATTACTTGATTTTGATTTTGATTTTGATTTTGATTTTGATTTTGATTTTTGGAATTGATTTTGATTTTGATTTTGATTTTGAATTTTTTGCTTTTTATATAAAGCAATATTTGTAAGAAACATTGTTTTTAGTTTTGTTTCTTTCTTTTCATTTGTGAAAAAATCCAACTTTTCATAATCACAATGAATATAAACACTTTTCCATTTCTGATTAATTGCATTGTTAGTGATTTTGCATTTCATTTCAAAGAAATCTTCTTGAGTTTTTGGGATTGATTTGATTTTTTCAATTTGAGAAAAATCTTGATTTGTTTGAATTGGATTTTTTGGAGTGATTTCATTTTCATTCATTGAATCACTACTTATCATAACAAACTGGTCTTTTGCGATCTTTCCTGATGGAAGTTTTGATATTTTTCTGAAAGCTGGAGCTGAGAGTATTGGTGCAAATAAATGAGAAATTTGAGTCACAGTTTGATTTCCTGAATCGCAAGTGTTTTTCCAATATTTAATCAAATAACTCCATATTTTGATTAGATTTTTATTTGAAATGTATTTGCAAACATCTTGAAATCCTTTTCTATCGTTTTGTGTAAGATCATTAATAATAAACTCTATTGGAAGATGTTCTAAAAAAAAATAACAACAATCGAATAAATAAATAAATCAATAAATCATATTTTTATATTTGCTATTATTTGGTTAAATATAATTTGAATTCTACCATCATTATGAAATGATCTTAAAATTTCAATAAGAACCTTTTCACTGATTGAATAATCAAAATTTGTTAAACATATTTTGTTTTTTGCGCAACTTGATTGGAAAAAAAAATAAATGAATTAATAGAAAAACAATTCGAATGAATAAAGATTATAAAATATTTTTGTTGTTTTACTTAATAAGATTTTCCATATCAAATTGATTATAAAAATAATTGATATAATTTGAGGAAATTGAAGAAAAAGATTTTGATGAAAGATGAAGACAAATTGGTTTGATAATTTTTCTTCTGGTTGTATAACTTAATGATTTAATGATTGCATGAATATTTGGAGAAATATTAGCTAAATTATTATTTAAGTAACTTGATAGAATATCTAATTCATTTTGAGTTTCTTCAATTTGAATTTGAATTTGAATTTGCTTTTCCTTTTCCTTTTCCTTTTCGTTTTCGTTTTCGTTTTCAAATTGAATTTCATTAAAATTTAAATTGAAATCGAAATCTAAATCATTATTATTATTTATATTTTGAATTTGATTTTTATTTTGATTTTCAATTTGATTTATATTTTGATTTTGATTTATATTTTGATTTTGAATTTGATTTTCATTTATATTTTGAATTTGATTTTCATTTTTATTTTGATTTTTATTTTCATTTTGATTTTGATTTTTATTTTGATTTATATTTTGATTTTGATTTTCAATTTGATTTTGAATTTGATTTTGAATTTGAATTTGATTTATATTTTCATTTTGATTTATATTTTTATTTTTATTTTGATTTTGATTTTGATTTTGATTTATATTTTGATTTATATTTTGATTTATATTTTGATTTTGATTTTGATTTTGATTTATATTTTTATTTCGATTTTGATTTTGATTTTTATTTTGATTTTTATTTATATTTTTATTTTGATTTTGATTTTGATTTTGATTTTGATTTTGATTTTGATTTTGATTTTGATTTTGATTTTGATTTTGATTTTGAATTTGATTTTGATTTTCATTTTTATTTTGATTTATATTTTGATTTTCAATTTGATTTATATTTTGATTTTGAATTTGATTTATATTTTGATTTTGATTTTGATTTTGATTTATATTTTGATTTTGATTTTGATTTTTATTTTGATTTTGATTTTGATTTTTATTTTGATTTTGATTTTGATTTTGATTTTGATTTTGATTTTGATTTTGATTTTGATTTTTATTTTGGTTTTTATTTTGATTTATTTTTTGATTTTGAATTTGAATTTGAATTTGATTTTTATTTTTATTTTCATTTTGATTTTGATTTTGATTTGATTTTGATTTTGATTTTGATTTTGATTTTTGATTTTTTTTTTTTGATTTTTAATTTTTAATTTGATTTTGATTTTTTTTGATTTTGAATTTGATTTTGATTTTGATTTTTAATTTGATTTTGAGATTTTGATTTTGATTTTGATTTTGATTTATATTTTGATTTTGATTTATATTTTGATTTTGATTTATATTTTGATTTTGATTTTGATTTATATTTTGATTTTGATTTTTATTTTTATTTTGATTTTGATTTTGATTTTGATTTTGATTTTGATTTTGATTTTGATTTTTATTTTGATTTTTATTTTGATTTAGATTTTCAATTTTGAAAAGATCCTGTTTTTCAATTTTAAGTTTTCTTCTTGTTGTTTTGAAACTTTTTCTTCTAAAAAGATGTAAATTTTGTTTATCATTTTGAATTAAATTAATAGGAGATTTTTTAAAAGTATGAGATTGATATCTATATCTGGCTAAAGGAACACGTTTTGGAGAATTATTCATTTTTAAAAAGAAAAAGAAAAAGAAAAATAAAAATAAAAAAAAATGAAAAAAAAATTAAATTAAAAAAAATTTATTTTTCATTTTTCTTCTTTTTTGGTTTTTTTCCTTAATTTTTGAAGTAAAATTATTTTTTTATCAGTTCAGTTTTTTAATTTTAAATTTTAAATTTTAATTTAATTTTAATTTTAATTTTAATTTTAATTTTAATTTTAATTTTATTTTAATTTAATTTTTTAAATAGAAAAATGAAGATCATCAAAATTATTTTTTTTTTGACACTTTTGGTTTTCTTTGTTAATTCACAAGTTGATCCAGATGTTTTAGCAAATATCACACAATTGATTCACAATCATGGTTATCCATGCACAAATCACAAAGTTACAACTGAAGATGGATATATTTTGCAAGTTCAACATGTTCCTTATGGAAGAAATAATGCTTCAAGAACTCAAGATCCAAAACCTGTTGTTTATCTTCAACATGGTCTTTTGGATTCTTCTTTCACTTGGTTTTTGAATGAACCTAATGAAGCTCTTGGTTATATTCTTGCTGATTATGGTTTTGATGTTTGGGCTGGTAATGTTAGAGGAAATACAATGGGTTTGGAACATATTAAATGGGTATTTTTTATTTCTCTATTGAATATTGAATTGAATTAAATTGAATTAAATATTGAATTAATATTGAATATTGAATTAAATATTAAATTAAATATTAAATTAAATAATATTGAATTGAATTAAATATTAAATTGAATTAAATTGAATTAAATTGAATTAAATATTAAATATTAAATATTGAATTAAATATTAAATTGAATATTGAATTAAATATTGAATTAAATTGAATTAAATATTGAATTAAATATTGAATTAAATTGAATTAAATATTGAATTAAATATTAAATTAAATTAAATTGAATTGAATTAAATATTGAATATTAAATATTAAATTAAATTGAATTGAATTAAATATTAAATATTAAATTGAATTAAATTAAATTAAATTAAATTAAATATTGAATTAAATTAAATTAAATTAAATTAAATATTGAATTAAATATTGAAATTGAATTGAATTGAATTAATATTGAATATTAAATTGAATTGAAAATTAAATTTAAATTATTAAAATTGAATTGAATTGAATATTGAATTGAATATTGAAATTGAATTGAATATTAAGAATTAAATATTGAATTAAATATTAAATATTAAATTGAATTGAATATTGAATTAAATTGAATATTAAATATTGAATATTAAATATTGAATTAAATATTGAATTGAATATTAAATATTGAATTGAATTAAATTGGATTAAATTAAATATTAAATATTAAATATTGGATTAAATTGAATATTGAATTGAATTGAATTAAATTAAATATTAAATATTGAATATTGAATTAAATTAAATATTAATTATTAAATTTTAAATAAAAAAAGACAACAAACGATGTTCAATTTTGGAATTTTAGTTACGATGAAATGATTCAATATGATTTACCAGCAATTGTTGATTTTATTTTAGAAGAAACAGGAAGTTCAGAAATTTATTATGTTGGACATTCACAAGGAGGAGGAATGGGACTTGGAGCCTTATCAATTTTCCCAAAATATCAAGAAATTTTTAAATCAGTTGCTTTACTTGCACCAGCAACTTATGAAAGTAAAAAGAAATATTTTAATTTAAATATTTTAATTTAATATTTTAATTTAATAATATTTTAATTTAATATTTGAATTTAATATTATTTCAATTTAATATTTTAATTTAATATTATTTTAATTTAATATTTTAATTTAATATTTTAATTTAATATTTTAATTTAATATTTTTTTAATTTAATATTTTAATTTAATATTTTAATTTAATATTTTAATTTAATATTTTAATTTAATATTTTAAAGATCATCAACAATGCTTCCTTCTTTCTTTATTGGCTGATATGGAACAAAAATATTTCTTTGATTTCTTTGGAGAAAAAGATTTTATGCCTGAAACTTGGTGGATTGAATTAGTTGCAAATACATTTTGTGCAGCTGATCCAATAGTTTGTGAAGACATGTATTTATTTTCTTTACTAAAATTAAAATCAAAATATAAATTAAATCAAAATTAAAATCAAAATTAAAATTAAAATTAAAATATAAATCAAAATTAAAATCAAAATTAAAAACAAAATATAAATTAAAATCAAAATCAAAATCAAAATTCAAATTCAAATTAAAATCTAAATATAAATCAAAATATAAATATAAATTAAAATTAAAATTAAAATCAAAATTAAAATTAAAATTAAAATTAAAATATAAATCAAAATCAAATTAAAATTCAAAATTAAAAAGTATTTTACTTATTGTGGGAGCAGATACAGGAAATTTAAACGAATCAAGATTACCAGTGTTTTTAAGTCATACACCAGCAGGATCATCAACAAAAAACATAAATCATTATCTTCAATTAATCCGGACAAACAAATGGCAAATGTATGATTATGGAACTGATGGAAATATGGTTAAATATGGACAATCAACACCACCTGAATATCCAGTTGAGAATGTTTTAAATCCTCCAATTGGTTTCTTTTTTGGATCAAAAGATTTATTAGTTACTCAAAAAGATTGGGAACAAACTTTGGCTAGATTATCTCCTGATTTGCAATGGACTGAATATACTGTTCCTGATTATGATCATTTGGATTATGTTTGGGGTGTTAATGCTCACACTCTTTTATATCCTCAAGTTATCCAACATTTGGTTTCTAATACAAGAAAATAATTTCTTTTCTTTTTTTTTCAAACAAAAATTTAATTCAATTTTAATTCAATTCAATAAAAGAAAGTCCACTTTTTCAATTTTAATTTTAATTTTAATTTTAATTTTAATTTTAATTTTAATTTTAATTTTGATTTTAATTTAAGTCCACTTTTTTTAAATAAATTTTTGTCCACTTTTTCAAAATTAAGTTTAAAAGAAATTGATCCAAAAACAAAAATTCATTTTTATTTTTATCTTTATCTTTATTTCTTTATTTTTATCTTTAAAAACAAATTCAAAATGACAAAAACTTTAGAAGAATATAAAAGAATGTTATTTTTACAATCAAATCAAATTCAAAGAAGAATGGAAATGGTTTCAAGACAAATGAATCCAAGACAAGAAAGAAGAATTGGATCATTTGAAATGATGATTAGATCTCAATTCCCAAATGCAACAATTATTAGAAGATCATTTAGAAGATTAAACTAAATTTTTAAACTAAATTTTTAAATTAAATTTTTGTTTTATAAAAAAGAATAGCAAATAAAAATTTGAATGAAAAAGAAAAAAAATTTTTTTTATTTTTTTAATCATTTTTTCCTTTTTTTTTATAATTATTTTTTTTTAGTTTAATTTTAAGTTTTACTTTTTAAAACTTATGGCTGAATCGATTTCTTCAGATTTTGAAACACTTTCAATCATTTCAAATCCAGAAATAAAACAACTTGAAGAAGAAATGAATAAAAATGAGAATAAAAATGAAAATTTAAAAGAAAATTTAAATGAAAATTCAAAAGAAAAAGAAAAAAATCTAAAAAGACGAATACAATTTGAAGTTGAAAAAGAAATAAAAAATGAAGAAATTATTGATAATATTCCACAAAACCCAACCCAAAAACAAAAAAATTCATTTATTCATTTTGCTTGTGGTCATAAATATCTTCTTGGAGATTTAACAACAAATCAATTATTGCAACGTAAGTGTCCTTTATGGGTTAAAGCAAAGATAGAAAGTCAACAAAAAAACAAGAAATTTAAATGTCCAAGAATTTATTATAAACCAATTAAAGAATCCTTAAAAGAAGCAGAAAATAAACAAAACAATAAAAAGGCTGTTTTGCTAAGATATTATTCATCCCAGAAGGAATTAATTGAGAATTATAATAGAGATTCAAAAATAAGAAGTTCAGAAGATGAAAATTTAAATCAAAAATTAAATGAAAATTTAAATCAAAAATTAAATGAAAATTTAAATGAAAATTTAAGTGAAACTCAAACTGAAAAAGTGGATCATAATGAAAATCAATTAGATAATGAAAATCAATTAGAAAATCAAAACCAAAAAGAAAATTTAACTCAAATTCAAATCGAAAATAAAAACTTAATTGATAATTTATTCGATCCAAAAAACGAAAATGTACAACAGAATTTATCTTCAAATCCTCAAACAGATTGGGAAGATTTTGAAAATCTTGATGAAGTAAAAGAAGAAGTAAAACCTCAAAATATTATGAAGATACCATCTGTTTCATTTTCAGAAGACGAACAAAATAAATCAAGTAAATCTAGTGGATTTGATTTATCTGAAGAAGAAAAAGATAAAAAGAAGAAAGCAATTCCAGATCAAGCAGAAAAATCAAAATTAATGAAAAGGAAAATTCGAGTATCATTTGCATGCAATGTATTTCTTGTATGTGCAAAATGGATATCAGTTTTCTTTTCTCAATCACTTACTGTTTTAGCATCAGCAATTGATTCTGTTTTGGATATTTTATCGGGATTTATAGTTTATTTAACAGAAAGATTTATTAATCGAAAAAAGGTGAATGATAGATATAGATATCCTGTTGGAAAATGGAGAATGGAACCGATTGGAATTTTGATTTTTAGTGCTGTCATGTCAACGGTTGCTTTTCAGATTATTTTCCGATCAATTCAAAATTTAATTTTCAAAAACAAGGATGTCAAACTTGGAACTTTTGCTTTAGTTGTTCTTTGTATGACAGTTGGTATTAAATTGTTTTTGTTTATTTGGTGTAGAAAAGATCGTTCTGATATTGTGAGAGCTTTGGCAAATGATCATAGGAATGATGTAGCTAGTAATAGTTTTGGAATTGTTATGGCTATGATTGGAGATAAATTAATATGGTGGTAAGTTTAAATTAAATTAAAATATTCCAAAAATTTTTTTAACATGAAATGAAATGAAAAAAATTTTTTTTGTTTAATAATTCCCTTTTCTAAAAAAAAAAGGTTTGATTCTATTGGTGCAATGGCAATAGCTTTATTAATCTTAGTAACTTGGGCTTTTAAAATCTATGAAAACATTTTTCTTTTAGTTGGAGTTGCTGCTTCTCCAGAATTTTTGAATCGAATTCTTTTCCTTTCATTAAAACATCACGATTCTATAATTGCTGTTGAAAGAGTAAAAGCATTTCGTTTAGGTCAACAATATTTTGTTGAAGTTGATATTGTTTTACCTGCAGATATGGTAATTAAATCAAAATGGAAAAAAAAATTTTGTTTTTTAAAAAGAAAAAGTGGAACAAAAAAAAAATTATTCAATTATTTATTTTAATTATTTATTTATTTAGCTTCTTGATGAAGCTCATGATATCGGAGAATCACTTCAAAACAAACTTGAAAAATTTGAAGAAATTGAAAGAGCTTTTGTTCATGTTGATGTTGATCTTGATCATAATCCAGAACATGAAAGAAAAGATTTTTAAAAAAATTCAAAAACAAAACAAATTTTTTTTTTTTCATTTTTTTTTCTCATTTTTTTTCATTTTTTTTCTTTTTTAAAAAAATGAAAAACAATTTAAAAGAAGAAGAAAATTTTTATTCTCAAGTTTTTAAATCAATTTCTGAAAGTATTTTTAATTTTTCAATTGGATTTTTTAATTGAATTTTTTAATTGAATTTTTTTTTTTTCAGATCCAAATCCAACAATAAAATTAGGAGAATTAGAAGATAAAATTAATCAAATAATCAAAGAAACTTTACCAAAAGAAAAAGAAGAATACTTTATAAATAAAGCATTTTATTCAATAGTTAATTCATTATGGGAAAGAAATGATTTTGAAGAAAAATATTGTGAAAGAATAAATAATTTTTTTAAAAAATGTCTTAATTTGATTTATCACAAAATTCAAGAAGAAAATCCTCAAATTCTTTTAGTATTAAATCGGATATTTGCAAGACCATTTCATGGTTTTTTTGAAGATTATAAAAAATCAACTTGGAAATGCAATTTAGAGGTTTTTTTTATTTTTTATTTTTTAAAAATTATTTATTCAAAATTAAATTTTAAAAATTATTTTTATTTTAGAGAAATTATTATTCTTTTTGGAATAAAGAAACTATTGAAAATTCTCAAGAAATTAATCAAAAAACAAAGTTCCATTTTGTACAAGTAATATTTATTTATTTAAAATTTATTTAAAATTTATTTAAAATTTATTCAAAATTTATTTAAAATTTATTTAAAATTTATTTAAAATTTATTTGAAATTTTTTTGAAATTTATTTAAAATTTATTTAAAATTTTTTTAATATTCAAAATTTATTTAAAATTTTTTAGGATTCAATTGATAAAATTTCAGGTTATTTTTTAGAAAATATTGAATATTTTGGACAAATTGGTGGTTTTGAAAAAATAATTTCTGAAATTCTATCGGAAAAAAAAGAACCAATTTCAATTTTTAGAATATTTGATTTATTAAAACCAATTGAAAAAGTAAAATTCATTTATAAAATTTATAATTGAAAATTGAAAATTTTTTTTTGCTTTGAATTTAGATTTCAAATTATTATACAAAAGAATTCTTATCAAGATTAATTCCTTTTCTTCAAAAAATTCTTGATAATTTAACTCAATTAATCTCAAAACCTTTAAAAAAAACTGAAAAATCAAACATTTTTAAAACTGCAGATTTAATTTTTGAAATAATTAGAAGTTATAGTTTACAATTGAAAATCCAATTTGAAACTTCATTTAAAATGAATTCCACTTTTAATTTAATTAATTCAAAAGATCTTGAATACAAATTGATTGCTTTAGAAGAAATTGAAAAATTATTATCAAATTTGAACCAATTGAAATCAAAAAGATTCAGGAATAAATATTTATCAACAATTAAAGAGTAAAAAAAGAAAAAAAAAAACAAAAAGAAGGAATTGTTTTTTCTAACAAATTTAAAAAAATTTTTTTTAATTTCATTTCAGAACAATTATTCATTGGATCAAAGAAAAGGAAATTATTCAACTCATTTTTAATAATGTCATCAGTCATGAAATTATCAGAAAAACAAAAATATTACTTGAATTTATTGGACAAAATGGATTTTTGAATGAATTTTTCAATTTAATTTGGCATTATTCAAATGTATCTAAAATTTATTTGTTTTTGAAAATATTGAAAATATTTTTTCTTCTCTTTCATTGTTATTTAGGATAATCACAAAATAATTGTTGAAGAAATTTATATTCTTTTATCGAGTTTATCTCAGTATCTTTCATTGGAAAATTACAATACTGCTTTTGAACCAGTATTGAAAAGCAAAGAATGGAATAACTTGACATTATTTCTACTTCAAAATTTTGGAGATGGAGCTTTGAAAAAACATAGCAAAGAAAAATCAGAAAACAAACAAATTTGGATTGAAGAATTGAATAAGTTTTGGGGTTTAGTTGTCAATTCTGAATTGGCAAACAAGAAAAAGATTGAAATTTTGGAATGCTTCGAAAATGTATTTTCTAGTGAAGATTGCTCAGTTGATATTGTTGTTACTTTTATTATTCAATGCTTTGAAAATCTTAAATTGCAAAAAGGAAATGCTTACAGATATCACTTGATTTTTTATTTATTTGACAAATTCCCACAAATACAATCTTTTGATAACACAGTCTCAAATAGTGTTTACAATCTTATTTTCAGACTTGATGAGGAAAATGATATTTCAAACAAAGTTTTTGAGGAATTTAAAAAATTTAAAAGCAAACCTATTCCAAAACAAAAGGATAGTGGAAATGTGAATGAGGATTTAAATCAAAAAATTTTGGTTGGAGATATGGAATATATTGAAGAAGTAAATCAGAACTCATTTTTTTATCCAAATATTTTTTTATATACTTATTAAAAACAAAAACAAACTAGATTATCATAAGATTGGAAATGCTCAAGTTTATTCTTGATCACTATTCGAATATGGTCTTGTTGAAAGAGAAAATCGACAATTTATGGGAAATGTTTTTCGAAAATGCATTAACAATTAAGGAAAAGGAATATTTTTTGGATTGGACAACAAATATATTTTATAATAATGATTTATGCGAGTTTTTTTTCCAGAAATCAGAACTGTTTTCTGTGGAAGATATTTCAATTAGCGAATTTAATTTCTTCAGACATTTTTCGCAGCAATACAACATACAAAAACACAAAATTAAAGGAGAAAATTCGATACGAGTGAAAATCCAAGAACAAGATGAAATTTACGGGATCAACAAATTGTGGAGTATTGTTCTCAATGCAAAGAATGAGAAAGTTGCAAATTCCTCTATTAACTATTTGATCGAATTCCAAAATTTGGCGAAAGGAATATTCACGAGTTATGGAGAGGAATATCGGAGAAAATTTATCGCAAAATGCATCAAGATATTGAATAAATGCAAAAACCCATTCCAAGAAGAAAAGATCAACAGAATATTAATCTTGTTGTCAACCTTCATCAATTCTGTGGAGTCTGATATCATACCCGAATACATTCCCTTCACTCGACACATGTTTTCAACACAAGCACAAGCAAAGCCAATAGTAATCAATATCAAGAATAACGAGACAACCAAATACAAGCTCCGAGCAACTGGGAATGACTCTGTTTTTTCATTGCGCAAAAGCATTTCAAAATTAATCAAACAGAAATTTGGAGATTTCACTATTCTCTCTCATCCACAAATATCATCTGGAAACAACTCATTAACTTTGTTTGAAGTTGATTTGTTCCAGAACCCAAATATCATTCTCGACATCCCGATCAAGCAAGACAGCTACAAGAAATTCTCCAGCCAGCTTCGCATGGACACAGGCTTTGAAGATCAAGAATCTGAGAAAAGCTCGACAGACCATATCTCGGAATTTGATATTGACGAACAATTTGAGATTGAGTCTGAGCATTCCAAGATCAAAAAAGAATATCTCCCAAGTTATTTACTTGCGCGATACTTTGACGAAATCTTCCAGTTACTCGAATATGGAGATGAAATTGCACAAAAAGTATGGTTTATTATTTTGAGAATGCCAACAAACGAGAAAATTATCCAATCTTTGAAACAGATCTTTGATTCATCACAAGAAAAAATCGAATGGAAACAAATTTTCAACACTTCATCAATACACACCTTTATTTACCAGCTCCAAGTTGTGGATCGGCTTCGAAATCCATATACAAAAAGGATAGAAGAGGAGCATGAACAGCAACAAAATGAACAGGAGATTTCTGGAATAGAGTTTCCTGAACTCGAATTTATTGAAGACCAGGAAACGAGAAAAACAAACTATTGGTCAATTCAATTTATTCAAAATGGCGGAATCAAATTTCTTGTGGAAACAATTCCTGAAATCGCCAAAACAAAAGAAGCAGACAAAATGGAAAATTTGCAAGCAGTTTCGATAATGATGAGAATTATATATGAGCTTTTGATCGATAAACAGAATATCGTAATTGAAAATCAAGAATACATCCAAAACATCAACATTGCAAATTTTGTGAATATTTTGATGGACTTGATTGAATATTACTCGCATCCAAGCAAAGAAAACAACTTGGATGCAAACCATATTGTCTTCCATTCAATTAGCATCATTTTAGCAGGTTGCTCAAGAAGAAACCGAAACAAATGGATTAATGCAATAAAAAAAACGAAAAACATAAAAAGTTGGATCAAGAAAATCTTCATTGAATCAAAATGCGAAAATATCAGAGAAAATGTCTATTTTGGCTTGCATCAAATTTGCAAGAAAGACACGAAAATGATTAAGCAACAAATGCAAAGAAAAACCGACAAACAACCTTATCCAATCAGAGAGTTTTTCCTTGATTTATTATTTTCCGTTTTTGGTGATATTTACAATGACAATTCATTGCAAACAAAACTAACCAAACATTTTTTCCAGTTTGTGATTGATTTAATTCAGATGAGCTTAAATGCTTCATTTGAAAGAAATTACGACGAGTTTTTTAATCAAATTGCAACTTTTCTGCAGAGAATATTTGCTTCCGAAAAAAAAGAAATGATCAATGTTTCTGAAGAAACTTTATTGGGATATTTAGATATTCTGAAGGTGATGTTGATGAAGAAAAAATATCAAGTCGAAATTGAAGAAAAGTACCAAATGATTGATCTCATTATTAATAATCTTTTATTCAATCCGCCAAAGCCCATCTCCAAAGCACAAGATAAATTCCTTTTGGAAATGTGTAAATCGGAAACAATCCAAAGAGTCGGATTTGATTTTTTGATCAAAATTGTGAGAAATTCTCCTCAAAATTTCAAGAAATTATATTCCCATTTGAAAAATTTGCACAAAAATATCAGATCCAATTGGAATTATGATCCTGTTTCGAATGTGAAATCGTCACTGGGATATTTAGGATTAAGCAATTTGGGAGCAACTTGTTATCTGAATTCCTTATTACAACAATTTTATATGATGCCGGAATTTAGGATGAATTTGTTATCCATTGATTTGGAAGAGGAATTGAATAAAAAAATTTCAGAAAATGTGCTTTATCAACTACAATTAATATTTGCGGGATTAACAGAAAGAGAGTTGAGATATGTGAACACAAAGAAGTTTGTGAGTCTTCTTAAACTTCCTAATGGGTCTGCATTGAATCCGTATATTCAGATGGATGCTCTTGAATTTTTCAACATTTTTTTGGATATTGTGGAACAAAATTTGCAGGGAATTGGAAGAGATAGTTTGGTTCATGAGCTATTTGGAGGCAAAATAAGAAAAGAAATTAGCAATATTCAAACTGGAGAAGTAATTGAAAAAGAGGAGAATATTTACTCCATTAGTTTGAAAGTTTTGGATCAGATAAATTTGGAGGAATCTCTTGATTTGTTTGTGAAGGAAGACATTATTGTTGACGAAAACGAATTATCCGAAAAGGAAACCAATGCATATCAGAGAATCTACTTTGAGAAGCTTCCACGAAATTTAGTAGTTCATTTGAAAAGATTTGAGGTTGATAACGAAACAAAACAAAAATATAAAGTAAATTCGAATTTTGAGTTTCCGATGAATATAAGTTTGGAGAAATACACAAAAGAAGGAATTGCAAAACGGGAACTCGAAGAGTTGGAAAGGAACGAGAATATCAAAGAAAACACAGACAAAGAGTCACAGAAGAAAAAACTTGAGAAGATGATTGCAGAAGCGCAAAACAAAGAATACGGATATCATCTTTGTGGAATAATTGTGCATTTTGGATCAACAGTATCGGGACAGTATTATTCACTTATAAAGGAGCGAGAAGCGTTGAATTCAGAAAACTCGCTTCGATGGCTTAAATTTGAGGATACTTTAGTCACACTTTTTGATGAGAACAAAATCGGAGAGGAATGTTTTGGAGGAGAGAATATTTACAACACAGATTTGGATGGAATCGAAAATATTGATTTTTATGAGAAGGAAAACTCTGCATACATGCTTTTTTATGAAAGAGACGATGTTTCTCGAGGCGATTTAACAAAAAAACAACAACAACAACTTCTATTTGAGAAAAGCAAAATTTATGATATTGTTTGGAAGGAAAATGAGGCATATTTTTACCAGAAAAAATTAATCAATCCGAATTACTACCAATTTCTTTCCGACTTTATTCACGAACAAGAAAGTCTCATATTTCCCAAGGAATTCAACAACGAAATTACTCAATTTGCACTTGCTTTTATTTTCCAAATTGGGCTTAATTCTCAACATTTTGGCCAAATCAAAACATGGATTACTTTTCTCAAGAAAAGTTTCAATGAAGATGAAGAGAATGATAAATATTTGCTCAAACAATTAATTAGTAACGAAAACAACTGGTTTCAAATGCTGATTTACAGCACAACAGATAATTCTTTTCTTCAAGAACTAATTGAAATTATTTGTTCTTCTCTCAAAAAATTATTAAGTCATGAAAAAAAAGAAATGGAACATGCTATCAAAACGAATGAAGAAAACCAAATGAGATTCGAAAACACATTGAATTTTGATCAAGTTTCTCAACTTTGGCATAAGAGAAAACGAGAAAGCCCTGATTTGATTGCCACAAAGTTTATTGATAAATTCACAGAATTTTTGCCATTATTTTTGCAGAATGCAATCAATATTCAAGAGTATTTGACGATATTGAAAAAATTTTTGAGTTTGAATAATCTTATTCGAAAATATGTTTTGAGCACAAATTTGCTCACAAAATTGATTGATTTTTATTTGGGTGCAGATTCCCCTCTCAAAACAGAAACGACAGAAAAAAGGAATTTCAAGCCGCATTCTTTGCCAAATCAAATGGGAAGGTTATTTGACATTATTTTTCTCTTGATGAAAAATTTGGGATCATACAGAAATGCGAATATGATGGATATATATATGATCGAGAAAAGCAATTTCATCGAAATCTCGATTAACAGCCATTCATCTCCTGATGTTTTGGGGGCAATTCTTAATATTATATACGAAAAAAACGAGGACGGAATGAAGCAAATTCTGGACAAAATTATACATTCAATTGATTCAAGTGAATACAATGTGATTGGCGTTTATTTCAAGATGTTCAGGAAATTATTCGAGAGCAAAAACGAAAATTTGGCCAAAATGACTGATTATGCGATTCCCAAATTGTTTGAAGTAATCAAATCCAATTTTGGGTATAAAAAAGCAACACTTGAATCAATTCGCAATTTCCGGTTGATGCTGTTCAACAACACAAAATTGCAGGATTGGATGCTTGCACATAAGGAAGAATGGGTGTATTTATGGCTTATTGAGCATCCAAAGCATCTAATCCGCGAAGAAGCAAAGAAACTAATTCAAACACTTCTTCCGATTGAGGAAAGTACCAATTCGGAAGAAGTTTCGCCGAAAATTCTTGATTTATTTGGATTTTTATTGGGAATGCTCCCGAGTATCACCAAGAACACATACACGCAAATCAAGCCTGAAGAGGATCAGAAACAAAAAACAAGCAAAATGCTCAGCTACGGATTCTTCCATTTGACAACGTATTTCGAGCTTCTGAATCTGCAATATGAAAAAACACCGAAAATGGATCAGCATTTAAAGGATAATTTCGAAAATTTATGGAGTCTATTTTTGCACATCGAGAAATACAAGCTGCAATACGACTCAAACAAAGACTTTCTGATCAAGTTTATGGAGACATTCATGATGGGAAACGAGGCAAACATCGTGCTCATTGTGAGTGATCAGAAGAAAAGCTACCAGTTTTTACGCACATCTTTTGTTCTTAAAGACGATCCGATCTGTGTGAAATACAACCAATCCATGCTTCCTTCTTTCTTCAGCATCCTCCGTTATGGATGCAGCGTTTCCGAGCAATTCAGCAATGTTGTGAAATTGAGCTCGAGATTCAAATGGGTGATGAAGAATGTTGTTCTGGAAACTGATGTGTATTGGGATGCCTCCAACATTGTTGTGCAAATGTGCGATATTTTCGCATCTGATCCAAATTTCCGCATCGAATATTTGAATCTAATCCTTGAGAATGTGATTTATTTCAGCAAATCACCAAGAAATACTGTCAATCTCGTCAAAATTATTATTTCTCAAGAAAACGATATTTCTGGGTTTATAAAATCACTGAAGAAGGAATCCAACATTATGAATGTTCTCGGCAAATTCATCATCGAGACTGTGTCCCTGATTTCTGGAAATGAGCTTTTTTCTGAGGATCTGGAATATTATGCGCATCTCATCAGAATATGCTCGAAAATCATTTTGCGCATCATCAATGCTGCAAATGAAGATGCTAAATTAATGGAGCATTTGAACCAAGTTTGGAAGAAAAAAGTCAATTTGATCAGATCCGTTTTCTGGCTTCTTTTCAATGTGAATATCGCCAACTGGAAGGTCATTCGTGTTGGTTTGAGGTTGATGACAAAATTATACGCAATGATTTCCAAGGATTTCATTTGGTTCATCTCTTATGTGCAGAAAAATTTCGAGGATGAAGGCGTCCCAAGATTTTTTGATTTGGAGGAATTTAGAGAATTTATCGAAGTTGTGAGCAAAAGTGCCATTGAGAAAAAGGAGGATATTCGCAACGTATTTGATGCAATTGGGATGCTTATTGAGATTCTTGAATCAACTGTTTATTATCGGGATGAGGATTTGTTTTTGAAATTTATTGCCATTTTGAAAGGTGTTTTGATCAACTCAAATTTTTTACAAAGCAAAGAAGACCACAACAAAATTGAAGAAAGTTTGATACGAAAATCACAAGATTTTTTGGGGTTGATTTTGAATCATCTTAAAATTATTCAATTTGATGATGTTTTTATTGTTAGTGATTTTATATTTTCAATATTGTTTGTGAAAATGGAGCAGTTTCGTTTGCAAAGTTTTTTCAATAATGCAATCAAGCAATTACGTGTTCAAATCCAATTAGGAGTTGAAGCAAAAGACGAAGCAACTATTTCCAGTTCTTTGAAGGTTTTTGAGTTTTCTGGAATGGTTTCTTATTTGAAGATTATTGGTTTTAAAGAAGTTGAAGATTTGTTCATTTTCTTGAATGAAGAAGTGAGTAAAGAAAAGAATCAAGAATTGATTGAGCAAGTTGAACGAATTATTAAGATTTTAAGCAATCAAGAAAATCAAGAAAATCAAAAGAAAATTTAAATAAAATTTAAATAAAATTTAAATAAAAGAACAAATGAGAAAAACTTTTCATTTTTAATTTAATATTTTAATTAATTGATTAATTGATTGATTGATTGATTGATTAATTGATTTTGATTTTTAAGATTGATTTTGATTAATTGATTTTTATTAATTTTTTGATTTTGATTGATTTTATTGATTTGGTAATTAAATGGTTGATTTTATTATTTGACAATTGATTAATTGATTAAATTGATTAATTGATTGGTGGTTGATTATTGATTGATTGGTTGATGGTGGTGGTGGTAATTATTGATTGATTGGTTTATTGGTGATTGGTAATTATTTGTATTGATTGATTAGTAATTGGTAATTATTGTAATTATTAAATTGATTAATTTGGTGGTATTGGTATTTATGAATATTGGTAAATTGAAATTAATTTTTTGATTTGGTTGGTGGTTTTATTAATTTATCAATTGATTAATTTGTATTTTATTTATTGATTTATTGGTTAATTAATTAGTATTGATTTTAATTAATTTTTGATTGGTTGATTTATTTTTTGATTATTGATTGATTGGTTGATTGATTATTAATTGATTGATTGATTGATTTGATTGATTGATTAATTCAAAATAAAATCAAATTTAAAAATAATTTAATTTGTTTTTTTTAATGTCTTGGATTGGTAAAAATCAAAAATCAAAAATGAAATTAATTAATTTATTTTTGTATTTCTAAAAGCCCGTTTTCCTTTTATTTGAATTTTTGATTATTGGAATTATTCATTGCTTTTAATAATAGGTTTGTCCTTTTTAAATTTCTTATTTCAAAAAATTTTTATTATTTTTATTTTTAAAATTTTATTTGAAATTGATTAATTTTTGGATTTTAATTAATATTAAAAGTAAAATTAATTGATTATTTTGTAAATTGATTTAATTTTGATTTATTTTTGTAAATGATTTTGGTATTTTTGATTGAATTTTTAATTTTGAATTTCATTGGATTTAATAAATTATTTTTTAATTTTTAATTTTATTTTTTAATTTTTTGATTTTTATTTTGATTTTTTTTTGATTGATTAGTTGATTGATTAATTTTTGATTTTAATTGATTTATTTATTATGATTGATTGATTTGATTGATTGATTGATTGATTGATTCAAAATAAAATCTAAAATATAAAAATAATTTGAATTTTGTTTTTATTGAAATTGATTTTTGAAAAAGAAAATAAAAAATTGAAAAAGAAATTAAGGAAAAAGTAATTCAATTTTTTTGTAAATTTTCTAAAGCCCGTTTTCCTTTATATTGAATTTTTTGATTATTTGGGAAATTATTCATTGCTTTAATAATAGATTCAATTCCTTTTAAATTTCTTATTTCAATTTGGTTTTCTATTTTTAATATTTTTATTTTTGAAAATAAATTTGAAATTGATTAATTTTTTTTTTGGATTTCAATTAATAATTAATAATTATTTATTTATTATTTTGTAAATTTATTTAATTTTGATTTATTTTTTGTAATTATTTTTTGGTATTTTTTGATTTAATTTTTAATTTTGAATTTCAAAAAAAAAAATGGAAAATAAATATTTTTAATTTTAATTTTTAATTTACCATTATTATTATAAGCAATAACCCCTAAAGCTCCACATCCATAATATTGAATATCTTGATTATTTGGGAAATTATTCATTGCTTTAATAATAGGTTCAATTCCTTTTAAATTTCTTATTTCAATTTGGTTTTCTATTTTATTATTTTTATTTTTGAAAATAAATTTGAAATTGATTAATTTTTTTTTTGGATTTTAATTAATAATTAATAATTATTTATTTATTATTTTGTAAATTTATTTAATTTTGATTTATTTTTTGTAATTATTTTTGGTATTTTTTGATTTAATTTTTAATTTTGAATTTCAAAAAAAAAATGGAAAATAAATATTTTTAATTTTTGGATTTATTTTTATTTTTTATTTTTTATTTACCTTTATTATGAGCAATAGCCCCTAAAGCTCCACATCCTTTATCTTGAATAACTTGATTATTTGGGAAATTATTCATTGCTTTAATAATAGGTTCAATTCCTTTTAAATTTCTTATTTCAATTCTGTTTTCTATTTTTTATTTTTTTTTTTTTGAAATAAATTTAAAATTGATTAATTTTTTTTTTGGATTTTAATTAATAATTAATATTTATTTATTTATTATTTTGTAAATTTATTTAATTTTGATTTATTTTTTGTAATTATTTTTGGTATTTTTTGATTTAATTTTTAATTTTGAAATTTCAAAAAAAAAATGGAAAATAAATAATTTTTTTTATTTTTAATTTTTATTTACCATTATTAACACCAATATTCCATAAAGCTCCACATCCTTTATATTGAATATCTTGATTATTTGGGAAATTATTCATTGCTTTAATAATAGGTTCAATTCCTTTTAAATTTCTTATTTCAATTTTGTTTTCTATTTTATTATTTTTATTTTTGAAAATAAATTTGAAATTGATTAATTTTTTTTTGATTTTAATTAATAATTAATAATTATTTATTTATTATTTTGTAAATTTATTTAATTTTGATTTATTTTTGTAATTATTTTTTGTATTTTTGATTTTATTTTTATTTTGGAATTTTTTAATTTTTATTATTATTTTATTTTTATTTACCATTATTATGTAGTAGTAATATCCAATAAAGCAGAACATCCTTTATATTGAATATCTTGATTATTTCGGAAATTATTCATTGCTTTAATAACACGTTTTATTCCTTTTAAATTTCTGAGTTTATTTCGATTATCTTTAAGTATTGAGTTTTAATATTGATTTTGAATTTTTTTTAGAATTAAAAATTAAAGCAAAAAAAAGTAATTTTCATTTAAATTTAAATTTTAATTTTGGAAAATAATAAAAAGATATAAAATTTTTACCTTCATTTTCGTTGGCAAATTTTTGTAAAATAAAACATCCATTTTCTTGAATTTTTTGATTATTTGGGCATTGTTTCATATATTTTATTGTTTCTTCAATAGAATCTTTTTTAATTTTGTTTTTAAATTTGAATTTAAATTTCAAAATAATTTTTTAATAATTTAAAATTTAAAACAATTTACTTTCATTTAAATTTGAAATTTGATTTATAAAATCTTCTAAGGTTTTGTGAACCTTTATTTCTGATTCAAAAATTTCTAATTCTGGTTTGATTTCTTTGATCTTATTTTTTTGTTTTTGAATTTTGTTTTCTTTTTGTTGAATAGTTTGTTTAAATTGATTAATTTCTTTATCTTTTTGTTGAATAGATTGTTTAAGTTGATTAATTTCTTGATCTTTTTGTTGAATTATTTTGTCTTGTCTTTTATTTTTTTTTTTAAGTTTTTTGTTTTCTTGATTTAATTCTTCATTTTTTTGATTAATTAATTGAAGTTGATCAGTTGAAGGTAAAATTGGATTATTTTGAATTCTTGAATAATTTGAAATAAATCCTTCATTTTTAATATTATCAATAATTAAATGAAAATCTTGAATTTCATTATTGATTTCTTGAATTTGAATTGGATCAATATATTTTTCTTTATTTATTAAATTTTTATTGCTTTGTTTGAATTTATTTTTCCAATCTTGAGCTAATTTCCAAATTAAATTTATTCTGTTTTCTTTTGGTGTTGATTGAATAATTTGAATAATTTCTGTTAATTCTTTATTATTAATTGATCCAATTTGTTTTTCTTCAATAATTTTATTAATATTTTCTTTAATAAAATTTTCACAAATATTGGAAAGATAATTTGATTCAATAGAAATACTTTTTGAAATAAATTGGAATAACATTTTTTTTATTAATTTGTTCTGAAACTTCTTTTTCAATTTTGATTGTTAAACTTGTTAATTTAAAATATTTTGAAAGTTGAAAATATTTTTCAAATTTGTTTAAATCAAATTTAAATTCTGAATCATAAAGAAATGAAATGATTGACTTAACAATATCATACTCAAATTGTGGAAGATATAATTCTTCAATTTCTGATTTTTCATGATGATTTTCATAAAAAAATTTTGATCTTGAATTAAGTATTGATTTATGACAAGGAATTTTTGATTGTTTTTCCAGCATAAATTATAAAATCACAATTTTCTTCATTTTGAAACATTTTTTTATAATTTGAAAGAAGTTCACAAATTAAAAATTTATTAAGTTCTTGAGGAGGAAATTGATATAATTTTGATATTTGGATTTGATTTTGATTTTGATTTTGATTTTGATTTTGAATTTGATTTATATTTTGATTTTGATTTGATTTTGATTTTGATTTTGATTTAAATTAAATTTTGATTTTGATTTGATTTTTTTTTGATTTTGATTTTGATTTTGATTTCTTTTTGATTTTTGATTTTTTTAACGATTTTTAAAATGATTTTGATTTGATTTTTATTTGATTTTGATTTTGATTTTGATTTTTTGATTTTGAATTTTTTTTTTGATTTTGAATTTTTTTCATTTTTGATTTTGATTTGATTTTTCTTTTTGATTTTTGATTTTGATTTTGATTTTGATTTTGATTTGATTTTGATTTTGATTTTTTTTAATGATTTTGCATTAAATTCTTATTTGATTTTTATTTGGATAATTTGTTCTTGCAATTTTTTGATTTTTATTTTTTTTTGTGAATCAATTTTCATTTTTACTCATTTTTCTTTTTTTTATTTTTAAAACAAAAAGGAAAATTATTTTTTGTTTATAAATAAAATAAATATTTATGAAATAATAATAAATCAATAATAAAAATATTTTCTTTTTTATTTTTATTTGTAATTAAATTTAAATTGTAATTTTTATTGATAATTTTAAATAAAAATTTTGAATTTATTTTTCCTTTTTGTTTATTGAAATAATATTAAATTAATAAGTAATTAACAATTATTTTGTTTCAATTCCATTTAAATTTTATATTTATATTATTTATTATTATTATTAAATTTTATTTTTATTTTTGTTTTTGTTTTTAAAATTTAAGAAAAATATTTTACTTAATTTTAAATTTTGTTTTTGAAAAACTTTGATGAAAAATAAAAATGGAATAAAGAATATTAAATAATTAAATTTAAAATCAATTTTATTTTATATATTTTATCAATATTTCTTTATTCAAGAATAATATAAAATAATTACCAAAAATTAAATAAAATTAATAAAATATTTTAATTAATTTATTTAAAAATGGAATAAAGAATATTAAATAATTAAATTTAAAATTAATTCTATTTTTATATATTTTATTAATATTTCTTTATTCAGAATAATATAAAATTATTACCAATAATTAAATAAAATTGATAAAATATTTTAATTAATTTATTTAAATATAAAAACATTAAATTAATATTTTAAACATAAAAATAAACATTAAATTATATTTTTAGATTAATTTTTAAATTAAATATTAAATTAAATCTATTCTCATTTTTATATTTTATTGATTGAATTATTTATTGATTGATTGATTGATTAATTTATTAATTTTTGATTGGTTTTGGATTTTAATTTTAATTTTGATGAATACATTTTTATTTTTATTGATTGATTTGAATTGATTTGTGATTTATTGATTTTTTTATTTATTTTTAGATTGATTTATTATTTGGTTTATTGGTCTATTGATTGTTGATTTGGTGATTGATTTGTTGTATTGATTTTGTTTATTGGTGGTGATTGGTGATTTATTGGTGGTGGTTGGTAATTTGTGGTAATTTGTGGAATTTTGATTGTATTTAATGATTGGTAATTATTGGAATTGATTGGTGGTTGGTGGTTATTTGTATTTATTGATGAATTTGTAATTAATTTATTATTTGGTGATTATTATTTTGTATTATTTATTTTGAATTAAATTAAATAATGGAATTATTTGTTGGTGATTGATTGTTTGTTGGTTATTAATTTATTATTTATTGGTTTATTTATTTATTTATTGGTGGTTTTTGTTTATTGATTAAAATTGATTTGGATTTGTTTATTTTATTGGTAATTTTGATTAATTGGTATTATTGACAAATTATTGGTTTGTGGTTATTGATTTTATTATTAGTATTAATTATTAATTATATTGACAATTTATTGATTTTATTGATTTGTTATTGATTTATTTATTGGTAATTATTACATTGAATTGATTTTGATTGATTGATTTAAATGATTGGTTTATTGATGGTTGATTAATTTGATTTGATTTAATTGTGGTGGTTGATTGATTGATTGATTGATTGATTTATTGATTGATTGATTGATTGATTGATTGATTGATTGATTGATTGATTGATTGATTGATTGATTGATTGATTGATTGATTGATTGATTGATTGATTGATTGATTGATTGATTGATTGATTCAAAATAAAATCTAAAATATAAAAATAATTTGAATTTTGTTTTTTTATTGAAATTGATTGGAAAGAAAAGAAAATCAAAATGAAAAAGAAAAGGAAAAAGTAATTCAATTTTTTTGTAATTTTTCTAAAGCCCGTTTTCCTTTTTCTTGAATATCTTGATTGTTTGGGAAATTATTCATTGCTTTAATAATAGATTCAATTCCTTTTAAATTTCTAATTTCAATTTTGTTTTCTATTTTTTTATTTTTATTTTAGAAAATAAATTTGAAATTGATTAATTTTTTTTTTGGATTTTAATTAATAATTAATATTTATTTATTTATTATTTTGTAAATTTATTTGATTTTAATTTATTTTTTGTAATTATTTTTGATATTTTTTGATTTAATTTTTAATTTTGAATTTCAAAAAAAAAATGGAAAATAAATAATTTTTATTTTTTTTTTAATTTTTATTTACCTTTATTAACACCAATATTCCATAAAGCTCCACATCCATAATATTGAATATCTTGATTATTTGGGAAATTATTCATTGCATTAATAATAGGTTTAATTCCTTTTAAATTTCTTATTTCAATTTTGTTTTCTATTTTTTTATTTTTATTTTTGAAAATAAATTTGAAATTGATTAATTTTTTTTTTGGATTTTAATTAATAATTAATATTTATTTATTTATTATTTTGTAAATTTATTTGATTTTAATTTATTTTTTGTAATTATTTTTGATATTTTTTGGATTTAATTTTTAATTTTGAATTTCAAAAAAAAAATGGAAAATAAATAATTTTTATTTTTTAATTTTTTATTTTTTAATTTTTATTTACCTTTATTATCACCAATATTCCATAAAGCTCCACACCCATTAATTTGAATATCTTGATTATTTGGGAAATTATTCATTGCTTTAATAATAGGTTTAATTCCTTTTAAATTTCTTATTTCAATTTTGTTTTCTATTTTATTATTTTTATTTTTGAAAATAAATTTGAAATTGATTAATTTTTTTTTTGGATTTTAATTAATAATTAATATTTATTTATTTATTATTTTGTAAATTTATTTAATTTTAATTTATTTTTTGTAATTATTTTTGGTATTTTTTGATTTAATTTTTAATTTTGAATTTCAAAAAAAAAATGGAAAATAAATAATTTTTTATTTTTTAATTTTTTATTTTTTAATTTTTATTTACCATTATTATCACCAATAATCCATAAAGCTCCACATCCTTTATATTGAATATCTTGATTATTTGGGAAATTATTCATTGATTTAATAATAGGTTCAATTCCTTTTAAATTTCTTATTTCAATTTCGTTTTCTATTTTATTATTTTTATTTTTGAAAATAAATTTGAAATTGATTAATTTTTTTTTTGGATTTTAATTAATAATTAATAATTATTTATTTATTATTTTGTAAATTTATTTAATTTTAATTTATTTTTTGTAATTATTTTTGATATTTTTTGGATTTAATTTTTAATTTTAAATTTTAAAAAAAAAATGGAAAATAAATAATTTTTATTTTTTAATTTTTATTTACCATCATTATCACCAATATTCAATAAAGCTCCACATCCTTTATATTGAATATTTTGATTATTTGGGAAATTATTCATTGCTTTAATAATAGGTTCAATTCCTTTTAAATTTCTAATTTCAATTTTGTTTTCTATTTTTTTATTTTTATTTTTGAAAATAAATTTGAAATTGATTAATTTTTTTTTTGGATTTTAATTAATAATTAATAATTATTTATTTATTATTTTGTAAATTTATTTAATTTTAATTTATTTTTTGTAATTATTTTTGATATTTTTTGATTTAATTTTTAATTTTAAATTTCAAAAAAAAAATGGAAAATAAATAATTTTTATTTTTTAATTTTTTATTTACCATTATTAACACCAATATTCCATAAAGCTCCACATCCTTTATATTGAATATCTTGATTATTTGGGAAATTATTCATTGCTTTAATAATAGGTTCAATTCCTTTTAAATTTCTTATTTCAATTTTGTTTTCTATTTTATTATTTTTATTTTTGAAAATAAATTTGAAATTGATTAATTTTTTTTTTGGATTTTAATTAATAATTAATAATAAATAATGGATTAAAATAATATTTTGGATTTTTTATTTTTTATTTACCATTATTATGCTTAACAATAACCCATAAAGCAGAACATCCTTGATATTGAATATCTTGATTATTTGGGAAATTATTCATTGCTTTAATAACACGTTTTATTCCTTTTAAATTTCTGAGTTTATTTCGATTATCTTTAAGTATTGAGTTTTAATATTGATTTTTAATTTTTTTTAGAATTAGAAATTAAAGCAAAAAAAGTAATTTTCATTTAAATTTTAATTTTAATTTTGGAAAATAATAAAAAGATATAAAATTTTTACCTTCATTTTTGTTTGCAAATTTTTGTAAAATAAAACATCCATTTTCTTGAATTTTTTGATTATTTGGGCATTGTTTCATATATTTTATTGTTTCTTCAATAGAATCTTTTTTAATTTTGTTTTTGAATTTAAATTTCAAAATAATTTTTTAATAATTTAAAATTTAAAACAATTTACTTTCATTTAAATTTGAAATTTGATTTATAAAATCTTCTAAGGTTTTGTGAACCTTTATTTCTGATTCAAAAATTTCTAATTGTGGTTTGATTTCTTTGATCTTATTTTTTTGTTTTTGAATTTTGTTTTCTTTTTGTTGAATAGATTGTTTAAATTGATTAATTTCTTGATCTTTTTGTTGAATTATTTTGTCTTGTCTTTTATTTTTTTTTTTAAGTTTTTTGTTTTCTTGATTTAATTCTTCATTTTTTTGATTAATTAATTGAAGTTGATCAGTTGGAGATAAAATTGGATTATTTTGAATTCTTGAATTATTTGAAATAAATCCTTCATTTTTAATATTATCAATAATTAAATGAAAATCTTGAATTTCATTATTGATTTCTTGAATTTGAATTGGATCAATATATTTTTCTTTATTTATTAAATTTTTATTGCTTTGTTTGAATTTATTTTTCCAATCTTGAGCTAATTTCCAAATTAAATTTATTCTGTTTTCTTTTGGTGTTGATTGAATAAGTTGAATAATTTCTGTTAATTCTTTATTATTAATTGATCCAATTTGTTTTTCTTCAATAATTTTATTAATATTTTCTTTAATAAAATTTTCACAAATATTGGAAAGATAATTTGATTCAATGGAAATACTTTTGAAATAAATTGGAATAACATTTTTTTTATTAATTTGTTCTGAAACTTCTTTTTCAATTTTGATTG